>JACEEZ010023598.1:42809-97809 GCA_016584305.1 Chionoecetes opilio
TGAGTATGTGTTGCTGTGTGTGTGTGTGTGTGTCTGTGTTGCTGTGTGTGTGTGTGAGTATGTGTTGCTGTGTGTGTGTGTATGTGTCTGTGTGTGTGTGTGTGTGTCTGTGTTGCTGTGTGTGTGTGTGTGTTTATTGCGTTCTATTGAGTTTTATTGAATTTTTTTGGGTTCATTGGTGTTTCATCGAGTCCCTTGTAGATACTGTGGTCAATAATGCCTCTATCTATCTATATATCTATCTGTGTGTGTTGGAATTCATGAAGGATATATAAAAGCAAGCATACAAGTGCTCGTTTCTCAGACATAAACTCCGCTTCTATCCCGCTTCAAGGTATCGTTCTCAGGGTCTCGGGCGAATAAGCCGTCCGTCCAGCATAATCATTTTTTGTGGCTTCCCTTGCGTCCACCGCTGCCTTGGTTAGGAGGGAGGCCAGTGCTGAGCCGCGAGTGCTGGAGGTGTGTCGTGTGCTAAGGTGCGCGGTGGCTTCTCTTCCTGGCGTGTGTTGGTGTTGGTGTTGCGTACTGTAATGAAAAACTGTGTTGGGTGTAGAGTTGAGGATCGTTTCTTGTGTGTTAATGAAAATTCTTAGTTGGTGTGTGTGGGGGGGGTTGCGTTGGGAATGTGTGTGTGTTGGTGTTGCGTACTGTACTGAAAAAAAACTGTGTTGGGTGCGGATTTGAGGATCACTTATTGTGTTACCGAGGACGCTAGGTGGTGTGTGTGGGGGGGGGGGGTTGGGTTGTGGGAAGTGTGTGTGTTGGTGTTGTGTACTGTACTGAAAAACGTGTCGCGAGTGTTGGGTGCGGATTGGTGGGTCGTGGGTTGTGTGTTGACGAGGATTCTTAGGTGGTGTGTGTGTGTGGAGGGGGGGTTGTGTTGGGAGTGTGTGTTGGTGTTGGTGTTCTGTACTGTACTGAAAAACTGTGTCGCGAGTGTTGGGTGCGGATTGGTGGGTCGTGGGTTGTGTGTTGACGAGGATTCTTAGGTTGTGTGTGTGTGTGTGTGTGTGTGTACATGTGTGTGGGGTTGACTGTCTTGGTGTGCGTCTGTGGCTGTTAAATCATCGTGGTGAGTATTGTACATATATGCTTTTGTGGTGTGTGAGCTATGAGACCTGGTGATTGTAGAGGTGATGTGATAGGCAATCGAGAGAACCAAAAAAGGTAAATTTCTAGAGTCTTTTCCTGCCCTTATTAGTGGACTTTTTTCCTCCAGACCTTCACAGATCCCTTCAGATACCTCTAAAACGTAATTATAAAGGGGGGGGGGAGAGAGATAAAAAAAACTATAAAAAAACTAACTTAACCTCAATATAACCTAACCTAACCTAACCTAACCTGGTAAAATTCTAGTTCTTTCTCGCCCTTAGGTCTCGCTAGGAGATTATTGGTAAGGTTAGGTTAGGTTATCGTGAAGTTAGGTTAGGTTATCGTGAGGTTAGGTTAGGTTATAGTGAGGTTAGGTTAGGTTATCGTGAGGTTAGGTTAGGTTATCGTGAGGTTAGGTTAGGTTATAGTGAGGTTAGGTTAGGTTATAGTGAGGTTAGGTTAGGTTATCGTGAGGTTAGGTTAGGTTATCGTGAAGTTAGGTTAGGTTATCGTGAGGTTAGGTTAGGTTATCGTGAGGTTAGGTTAGGTTATAGTGAGGTTAGGTTAGGTTATAGTGAGGTTAGGTTAGGTTATCGTGAGGTTAGGTTAGGTTATCGTGAGGTTAGGTTGTATTGAGGTTAGGTTAGGTTATCGTGAGGTTAGGTTAGGTTGTATTGAGGTTAGGTTAGGTTATCGTGAGGTTAGGTTAGGTTATCGTTAGGTTGTATTGAGGTTAGGTTAGGTTATCGTGAGGTTAGGTTAGGTTGTATTGAGGTTAGGTTAGGTTATAGTGAGGTTAGGTTAGGTTATCGTGAGGTTAGGTTAGGTTATAGTGAGGTTAGGTTAGGTTATAGTGAGGTTAGGTTAGGTTGTATTGAGGTTAGGTTAGGTTAGTAATTTTTTTTAGTTTGTTTATCCCTCCCCCACTATATAATTACGTGTTAGAGGTATCTGAAGGGAGCTGTGAAGGTCTGGAGGAAAAAAGCCCACTAATAAGGGCAGAAAGGTACTCAAAAATTTTACCCCCAAAAAAACTCAAGAATGAAAATAACGATGAAAAAGTTTGAAGTTAGGCGAGGCTTGGTTAGGTTGAGGTCAGTTATTATTGTCATCTTCAATTTTTACTTGACCGCTAATATTTGGTTTTCATCGTTGTTTGCTAGCGTACATGCGTTGTAGTGGTGGTTTGTGGTGTTAATCGAGCCTTGACGAAAATCCATAGTTACTGTTGTGTCAAAGTTTTATACCAAGTTTCTTTTAAGTTTTAAGTTTATTTTTACGTTTTTATTTGCTGCTCTGCTAGTTTTATACACCCACTTCCCCGCCTTCTCCAGAACATTATATATAGCGTCGGTAATTATTTATACCAGAACAAATATTGAACCTGGAGAATGTGTTTAAATTTAAAAAAAATGTGTATATGAATGGGAGATTTCATTTTTTTCTGGTGGGTGACTTAAATCTCTCCTCTCTCTCTCTCTCTCTCTCTCTCTCTCTCTCTCTCTCTCTCTCTCTCTCTCTCTCTCGTGCCACTCGTACTACTGCATTCCAGAAGCCCGCGTGCCTCTCGGCTTCCTGGTGGGGGGGGGGGTTTGGTGGTGGTGAGGGTGTGGTGGTGGTGGTGGTGGTGGGGTGGGGGTGGTGAGGGTGGTAGTGGTGGTGGTGGTGAGGGTAGTGGTGGGGTGGGTGTGGTTGTAGGGTGGTAGTGGTGGTGGTGAGGGGTAGTGGTGGTGAGGGTGAGGGTGGTGGTAGTGGTGAGGGTGGTGGTAGTGGTGAGGGTGGTGGTGGTGAGGGTGGTGGTGGTGAGGGTGGTGGTGGTGGTGAGGGTGGTGGTGGTGAGGGTGGTGGTGGTGGTGGTGGTGAGGGTGGTGGTGGTGGTGGTGAGGGTGGTGGTGAGGGTGAGGGTGGTGGTGAGGGTGGTGAAGGTGAGGGTAGTGGTGGTGGGGGTGGTGGTAGAGGTGGGGGTGGGTATGGTAGTAGTAGTAGTAGTAGTAGTAGTGGTGGTGGTGGTGGTAGTAGTAATAGTAGTAGTAGTGGTGGTGGTAGTGGTAGTAGTAGTAGTAGTGGTAGTGGTAGTGGTAGTGGTAGTAGTAGTAGTAGTAGTAGTAGTAGTGGTGGTGGTGGTAGTAGTAGTAGTGGTGGGTATGGTAGTAGTAGTAGTAGTAGCAGTGGTGATGATAATTTCGACTCTGTACTGAATATAAAGTTGTCAGTGATCGCGGTACAGATTTACGCTCACCCAGTTACCTTTACTAACTCTCCCTGGCTTACGACGCTTATCACTCCCTCTTCCTCTTCTTCTTCTTCCTTCTTGACCTACAACGCCACTTACGCCAGCACCGTCGTTGTATGTAGGTTATCAGTATCCCTACCCGGACAGTGATTCTTAGTTTCTTACCATACTAACCCAGCCATGATCTAAAGACTTATTTCTACTCTTCTACTCTTCTATTATAAAAATTTACTCTACTAATCTACTATTTAGATCATGAACCCAGTCAACCCTCGATTCCACAATGCTCTCCTAACACACTTCCGCCTCCTATACTCTGGTTTTTTTAAGAGGTGAAAAATCCTGACTCCTTTCTGCTTACTGACTGATATTTGATGCCATGAGAAGAGAATACTACGCTTCTCCTAAATTTCAGCTGTATTTTATTCATAGCTCACCATATTATCAGGTATACATAGGCATAACTTCAAGCATGAGACCTTAAGATAGAATGGAATTTTCGTATTGTTAAAAAAATTTGACTTGACATCAATCACTCCACTAGGAACGGATGTGTCTCCTTTGTGCTAGCTAACTCCTGGCACGTAAACCCCCCACCCCCACCTGTGTTCTCCCTCCCTCCCTCCGTACCTGGTTGGGGTAAGAGAGAGGGGGGGGGGAGTATTGCGTCATCACATATCTCTCACCCCTCCCTCCCCTTCTCTGATAAATATACCTACAGTACTCTTGTTGAAATGTTTGAATCCTTGCTGCGTTTGATCGGTGCTCCCAGACGCCTTTGAGGTAGTAGTAGTTGTTGTTGTAGTAGTAGTAGTAGACAGTAGTAGTAGTAGTAGTAGTAGTAGTAGTAGTAGACAGTAGTAGTAGTAGTAGTAGACAGTAGTAGACAGTAGTAGTAATAGAAGACAGTAGTAGTCGTAGTAGTAGTAGACCGTAGTAGTAGTAGACAGTAGTAGACAGTAGTAGTAGTAGTAGTAGTAGACAGTAGAAGTAGTAGTAGTAGTAGACAGTAGTAGCAGTAGACAGTAGTAGTAGTAGACAGTAGTAGTAGTAGACAGTAGTAGTAGTAGTAGTAGACAGTAGTAGTAGTAGTAGACAGTAGTAGTAGACAGTAGTAGTAGTAGTAGACAGTAGTAGTAGTAGTAGTAGTAGACAGTAGTAGTAGTAGTAGACAGTAGTAGTAGTAGTAGTAGACAGTAGTAGTAGTAGTAGTAGTAGCAGTAGACAGTAGTAGTAGTAGTAGACAGTAGTAGTAGTAGTAGTAGTAGTAGACAGTAGTACTAGTAGTAGACAGTAGTAGTAGACAGTAGTAATCGTAGTAGTAGGAAGAGGAAGAGAATTTTTTTTACTAGTTTACGATACAGTTTCTAATGTTACGGTCTTGGAGGACACTATGAAAAATGCAGTAACAGTAGTAGAGAAAGGTTGTAGCGTGGTAATCATAGCAAAGGTAGTAGTAATGATAGTAAGAGTAGTGTTGTAACCCCTTCACGCCCAGATCTTTCCTTTGCTATAAAAAATCGTCTGTTAGCCATAAAATTACGAAAAGTGACTGAATATACCAAATTAGTTAGTCGACAAGGATACTAAACAGGTCATAGCTATAAAATATTCCTTATATTCACTAAAAAGCGTCTTATGGTACTCAAATTACAATGGAAATTACGCTCTGGGTCTCAAGGGGTTAATGAATGAATGGTTTTATTTATGAATGATCTTGATGAATGAAGGAATGAAGGAGTGATCTTAAAAAAGGTCTCGTGTCAACATTATCCAACAGTAACTTTGTCTGGTATGCTGAGTCGTGTGTTGGGTTAGGGGAAGCATGCTATTACAGGAAAAATTACTTGTTAAATCTCTCTCTCTCTCTCTCTCTCTCTCTCTCTCTCTCTCTCTCTCTCTCTCTCTCCTCTCTCTCTCCTCTCTCTCTCGCTCTCTCTCATCTCTCTCTTCTCTCTCTTCTCTCTCTCTCTCTCACACACACATACACACACATACACACACATACACACACACACACACACACACACACACACTTATTTTTCCTACTTATCTCGATTTAAAGACTATGCCTGCTGTAAACCTTATCTGTGTGTGTGTGTGTGTGTGTGTCATGAGCTCGGTCAATAAAATGAACTGGAATGATGAATACTTATTATTGCTTAAGTTACTACATTAAAAAGATGATTTAGGGTGTTCAATCTTTGTTATAACCGAGAATTACCTGAAGCCTGGGTAGTTATAGTAGTTAAGTATAGTAGTAGTTTTAAGTATATAGTAGTTAGGTATAGTAGTAGTTAAGTATAGTAGTAGTTAGGTATAGTAGTAGTTAGGTATAGTAGTAGTTAAGTATAGTAGTAGTTACGTATAGTAGTAGTTAAGTATAGTAGTAGTTAAGTATAGTAGTAGTTAGTATAGTAGTAGTTAAATCGCGTCTTCATGGCCATTGGGGGACATATTAGTGACCTGTTGGGGGAATATCAGGTCCATCTGTGATAAGGACTCTGAATGAATGACCAGATAACACGATGGGGAGTTGTGCTCTTTAGATAACAGCACAAGAACCCTCCCGGACGCACCACACATATACTTCAGTCTATAGTTTAACTGACCTATTTAGACATCAACATTTTCCCCTTCGTAATAACTGTATACGATGGAATGGAAGTGGATATATGAATCAACACTAACTTTATGAACCCCTTGAGACCCAGAACGTAATTTCCATTGTAATTTGGGTACCATTAGACGATTTTTAGTGACTATAAACAGTATTTTATAGATATGACCTGTTTAGTATCCTTCTCGACTAACTCATTTGGTATATTCAGTTACTTTTCGTAATTTTATGGCTGACAACAGACGATTCTTTATAGCAAAGGAAAGATCTGGGCGTGAAGGAGTTAACATGTAAATGACGTGATGTGACGTAAAATTGAGTGATGAAAAATGTGGTACCAAAATTTAAGATGAAAGATAATGATAGTTTGTGATTTTTAGTGAAGGTGTTGTAAGGGGAGATGAAAAATAAATGGTTTGTTAGTTGGTTTGAATAAGAGTTTCTAACCTTTGGGGAAGTGTCTACAAGGCGTCCATGTGAGGTAGTGACACGGATTCGAATCAGTGACGGAGTCGTAAGGTAATATTTTCACTTCCGTCATTAATGCCCGTTACTAAAACTGTTGTTACTATTACAACTACTATTTATACTACTACTACTTCTATTTATACTACTTCTACTACCACTACTACTTCTATTTCTACTACTTCTACTTTTACTACTACTACAACTTCTATTTATACTTCTATTACCACTACTACTACTTATATTTCTACTACTTCTATTTCTACTACTTCTATTTCTACTTCTTCTACTACTACTACTACTACTACTACTACTACTACTACATACTACTACTTATATTTCTACTACTTCTACTTCTACTACTACTTATATTTCTACTACTTCTACTACTACTACTTATATTTCTACTACTTCTACTACTACTACTACTACTACTACTACATACTAATACTTATATTTCTACTACTACTTCTTCTTCTACTACTACTTATATTTCTACTACTACTACTACTACTACTTATATTTCTACTACTACTACTACTACTACTACTACTACTACTACTACTTATATTTCTACTACTTCTACTACCACTTATATTTCCACTATACTTCTACTTCTACTACTAATACTACTTATATTTCTACTACTTCTACTGCTACTTCTATTTCTACTACTTCTACTGCTACTTCTATTTCTACTACTTCTACTTCTACTAATTCTACTTCTATTTAATTTATATTACTACTTCCTATTTCAAATACTACAAACTACTACTCCCTTAATACTTCTACGGGATCCCAAATTCTATACTACCCCTAACTATTTTTTACACTCCCTACACTATCACTACTACAAATATGTAAAGACGCAAATCCACTGAAAAACAAAAGTAGTATTTGTTATTCGTTCAGACATAAGCAAATCAATAATCTTCAACTGCTGTACCGTAAATTTGGAGCTGTTTTGTGTGTGGCCCGGGAAAAAGTCTTCAGATCATTTTAAAAAGTAATGCCCCTTAAAAAATCTCCGGGGCCCACGGGATCGGGTCAAGCCGTACGATCCCCCTTAGAAAACGAGGAGTTTTTTAGATTTTCTTTGGGCATTCATGTAATTACGGTTATCAAGAAAAAAAATTTCCTAAAAAAAATTTACGCCCCCAACCCTAAGGTTTTGGGGTTTGGGGTTATTTTTAAAGGATACTTTTTTCCGGGTTAGTTTCTTAGATATTTGGTTTCCTTGGTTTTTTCTAGGATATTTGGTTTCCTTGTTAGTTTTTTAGTATTTGGGTTTTTCCTTGTTAGTTTTGGATACTTGGGTTTTCCCTTGTTAGGTTCTTAGATATTTGGGTTTTCCTTTGTTAGTTTTTTAGATACTTGGTTTCCTTTTAGTTTTTTTTAGGTACTTGGTTTCCTTGTTAGTTTCTTAAAATATTTGGGTTTTCCCTTGTTAGTTTCTGGGAAACCTTGGGTTTTCCTTTGTTTTTCTTAAAAACTTGGTTTCCTTGTTATTTTCTTAGATCTTGGTTTCCTTGTTAGTTTCTGGGTATTTGGGTTTTCCTTGTTAGTTTTAGTTACTTGGTTTCCTTTTTAAATTTTTCTTGGTACTTTTTTCCCCCTTTTTAGTTTCTAGGATATTTGGGTTTTTCCCTTTTTGTTCTAGGAAAACTTGGTTTCCTTGTTATTTTTAAAAGGAATATTTGGTTTCCTTTTTAGTTTCTTAAAATCCCTTGGGTTTTCCTTGTTAGTTTTTTGGGGATACTTGGTTTCCTTGTTAGTTTCTGGGAAAATTGGTTTTTTTGTTAGTTTCTGGGGATATTTGGTTTTTCCTTTTTAGTTTTTAATATTGGTTTCCTTGTTAGTTTCTAGGATATTTTTTTTCCCTTTGTTTTTTCTTAGATATTTGGTTTTCCCTTTGTTAGTTTTAGGATATTTGGGGTTTCCTTTTTATTTTTTAGATACTTTTTTCCCTTTTGTTAGTTTCTTAGTTTACTTTTTTTTTGGGTTAGTTTCTTAATTTGGTTTCCTTTTTAGTTTTTAGATAATTGGGTTTTCCTTGTTATTTTTTCTAGGATATTTGGGTTTTCCTTTTTATTTTTTCTTAGATATTTGGGGTTTTCCTTGTTGGGTTTTTAAATTATTTGGGTTCCTTTTTAAAGGTTTCTAGGATATTTGGTTTCTTTTTAGTTTTTAGATATTTTGGGTTTCCTTGTTAGTTTTCTAGGATCCCTTGGTTTCCTTGTTATTTTTTCTTAGTTTATTTGGTTTCCTTGTTATTTCTTAGATACTTGGTTTCCCTTTGTTAGTTTCTAGGTACTGGTTTCCTTTTTAGTTTTTTTTAGATATTTGGTTTTTCCTTGTTATTTTGGATATTTGGTTTTTCCCCTTTTTAGTTTCTGGTTATTTGGGTTTTCCTTTGTTTTTTGGGTATTTGGTTTTCCCTTTGTTAGTTTTCTGGGGTTTTGGGTTTTTCCCTTTTGTTTTCTAGATATTTGGGTTTTTCCTTGTTAGTTTTTTGGGAATTATTTGGGTTTTCCCTTTGTTATTTTTTCTAGGATCGGGGTTTTTTTTTGGGTTAGTTTCTAGGATACTTGGTTTCCTTTTTTATTTTTCTTAAGATATTTTTTCCTTGTTAGTTTTAGGATACTTGGTTTCCTTTTTAGTTTCTTAGATATTTGGGTTTTCCCTTTGTTAGTTTTAGGATACTTGGTTTCCTTTTTTAGTTTCTTAGATATTTTGGTTTTTTGTTAGTTTCTTAGATACTTGGTTTCCTTTTTAGTTTCTTAGTTTCCCTTGGGTTTTCCCTTTGTTAGTTTTTAGATATTTGGGTTTCCTTGTTAGTTTTTAGGATATTTTTTTTCCTTTTTTAGTTTCTTAGATATTTTTTTTCCTTGTTTTTTCTAGGATTTTGGGTTTTTTCCTTTTTAAATTTTCCTTAGATATTTGGGGTTTCCTTTTAGTTTTTGATATTGGTTTCCTTGTTTTTTTCCCTTTGGATATTTGGTTTTTCCTTGTTAGTTTCTAGGATATTTGGGGTTTCCCTTTGGGGGGGGTAAGTTTTTCTAGGTATTTGGTTTTCCCTTTGTTATTTTCTAGGTTTTGGGTTTTCCTTTTTTTTAGTTTCTTAGATATTTGGGTTTTTCCCTTTGTTATTTTTCTTGGATATTTGGGTTTTCCCTTTGGGGATTTTCGGGATTTTGGTTTTCCTTTGTTAGTTTAGGAAAATTTGGGTTTCCTTGTTAGTTTCAGATAGGGGGTTTTTCCTTTTATTTTCCCCTAGGATATTTGGTTTCCTTTTTTAGTTTCTTAGTTTATTTGGGTTTTTCCTTTTGGTTATTTTCTGGGAACTTGGTTTCCTTGTTATTTTCTTAGATATTTGGGTTTCCTTGTTAGTTTTTAGATATTTGGGTTTTCCTTTGTTATTTTCTTAGTTTATTTGGGTTTCCTTTTTTTTTTTTAGATATTTGGGTTTTCCTTTTAGTTTCTAGGATACTTTTTTTCCTTTTTTATTTTTTTAAAATACTTGGTTTCCTTTTTTATTTTCTTAGATATTTGGTTTCCTTGTTATTTCTAGGATTTTGGTTTCCTTTTTTAGTTTCTTAGAAGGGGGGTTTCCTTTTTTAGTTTCTGGGAAATATTGGGTTTCCCTTGTTTTTTTTCTTAGAATTTGGTTTTTCCTTTTTATTTCTTAGTACTTGGGTTTCCTTGTTTTTTTTCTAGGAATTTGGTTTCCTTTTTTAGTTTCTTAGATACTTGGTTTCCTTGTTATTTTTTGGGGGATATTTTGGTTTCCTTGTTAGTTTCAGGATATTTGGTTTTCCTTTTTTAGTTTCAGGATATTTTTTTTCCCTTTTTATTTTTCTAGGATACGGTTTCCTTTAGTTTTTTAAATATTTGGGTTTTCCTTGTAGTTTCCCTTGGGATATTGGTTTCCTTGTTATTTCTGGGATACTTGGTTTCCTTTTTTTTTGGGGTTTCTGGGTTTATTTGGGGTTTCCTTGTTAGTTTCTTAGATATTTGGGTTTCCCTTTTTAGTTTCTGGGATATTTGGTTTCCCCCTTGTTATTTTTTTCTTAATATTTTTTTTTCCTTGTTATTTTCTAGGATATTTGGGTTTCCCCTTGTTATTTTTTCTTAGATATTTGGTTTTCCTTTTTATTTTTCTTAGTTTATTTGGTTTTTCCTTTGTTAGTTTCTTAGAATTTTGGTTTTTTGGGAGTTTTTTAGTATTTTTTTTTCCTTTTGTTAGTTTCTAGGATACTTTGGGTTTTTCCTTTTTATTTTCTTAGATATTTGGGTTTTCCTTTTTAGTTTCTTAGATACTTTTTTTCCTTGTTAGTTTCTTAGATATTTGGGTTTTCCTTTTAGTTTCTGGGAATTTGGGTTTTTCCCTTGTTGTTTCTTAGATATTTGGGTTTTCCCTTGTTGTTTTTAATATTTGGTTTCCTTTTTGGGTTTCTTAGATAGGTTTTTCCTTTTTTTAGTTTCTTAGAAAATTGGTTTCCTTTTTATTTCTAGGATTTTGGTTTCCTTGTTAGTTTTTTAAGATATTTTTTTTCCCTTTGTTATTTTCTTAATACTTTTTTCCCTTTTATTTTCCCTTAATATTTGGGTTTTCCTTTTGTTATTTTTTCTGGATATTTGGTTTTTCCTTGGGGTTAGTTCTAGGAATTTGGTTTTTCCTTTGTTAGTTTTTTTGGGGAATTTTTTTTTCCCTTTTTATTTTCTAGGATACGGGGTTTTCCTTTTTTATTTTTTTGGGATATTTGGGTTTTTCCTTTGTTTTTTCTTAGATACTTGGTTTTCCCTTTGGTTAGTTTCTAGGATATTTGGGTTCCTTTTTAGTTTCTAGGATATTTGGGTTTCCCCTTTTTAGTTTCTTAGAACGGGGTTTTCCCTTTGGTTAGTTTCTGGGTTTATTTGGGTTTTCCCCTTGTTATTTTCTTGGGATACTTGGTTTTTTTTGTTAGTTTCTTAGATATTTGGGTTTTCCCTTTTTGTTTTTTTAAGGAAATATTTTGGTTTCCTTGTTAGTTTCAGGATATTTGGGTTTTCCCTTTTTAGTTTTTTTAGATAGGGGGTTTTCCCTAGTTATTTTTCCTTAGATATTTGGGTTTCCTTGTTAGTTTTTTGGGATACTTGGTTTCCTTGTTATTTTCCCTAGGTTTATTTGGGTTTTCCTTTTTTATTTTCCCTTAAGATATTTGGGTTTTCCTTGTTAGTTCTGGGATATTTGGTTTTCCCTTTGGTTATTTTCCCTAGGAAAATTTGGGTTTTTCCTTGTTAGTTTTTAGATATTTGGGTTTTCCTTGTTATTTTTTGGATATTTGGGTTTTTTTGTTAGTTTCTAGGGATATTTGGGTTTTCCTATTTTAGTTTCTTAGAATTTGGGTTTCCTTGTTATTTTCCTTGGATATTTGGGTTTTCCCTTTTGTTAGTTTTCAGGATATTTGGGTTTTCCTTGTTATTTCTTAGATATTTGGGTTTTTCCTTGGTTAGTTTCAGGTTTATTTGGGTTTCCTTGTTAGTTTTCAAGGTATTTGGTTTCCTTTTGTTAGTTTTTAGCCCCCTTGGTTTCCTTGTTAGTTTCCTAGGATATTTTGGGTTTTCCTTTTGTTATTTTTCTTTGTTACTTGGTTTCCTTTTAGTTTTCTGGGAAACTTTTTTTTCCTTTTTTAGTTTTTAGATACGGGGTTTCCTTTTTAAGTTTTTTGCATATTTGGTTTCCTTGTTATTTTCTGGGAATTTTGGTTTTCCCCTTTTTAGTTTCTTAGATACTTGGTTTCCTTTGGTTTATTTTTCTGGGGTTTTATTTGGTTTTTCCTTTGGGATTTTCTTGGATATTGGGTTTCCTTTGTTTTTTTTCTAGGATATTTTGGTTTTCCTTTTTATTTTTAAAAGGATATTTGGGGTTTCCTTTTTAGTTTTAGTTTATTTGGGTTTTTCCTTGTTAGTTTTTTAGATCTTTTTTCCCCTTGTTTAGTTTTTTAGATACTTGGTTTTTCCCTTGTTATTTTCTGGGTATTTTGGTTTCCCCCTTGTTAGTTTTTAGTATTTGGGTTTTTCCTTTGTTAGTTTCTAGGGAATTTTGGGTTTCCCTTGGTTTTCTTAGATATTTTGGTTTTCCCCTTGTTGTTTCTTAGATATTTTGGTTTTCCTTTTTTATTTCTGGGGTATTTGGGTTTCCTTTTGGTTGGGTTTCTTAGTTTATTGGGGTTTTCCCCTTTTTATTTTTCTAGGATATTTGGGTTTTTTCCCATTTTAAAAATTTAAATTTTCCTGCATTCCGTCAAAACCCCCAAAGTGCAAAAAAAGACTATTAACCTTTTTCCCCATTTTTTTTACTAAAAATTTTATTACAACATAGTTTTCTCCATTGGCAGTGTTGTTAGCAAAATAAAATGCCGAAAAACTTTTTTCTCTTCTGTTTAAAAAAGTTTGGGCGAAATGAAAGGGGGAGTTGATGTTTTTCTCTTTGCTGGGGAAATTGATTGTCCCAACCCCTTAGAAAACCCAAAGCCTGAAATAAGAGATAAGGTGGAGGGGGTTATCTGCTAAAAAGGTTTAAGGGAGATTTTTTTTTTAAGGATATTACTTTTGGGAAATGTCTGAAGCCTTTTTTCCAGGGCCCGAGAGCTCATTTTTAACGGTCCCAACAGTTAAGATTATTGTTTTGTTTATTTTAAACCGAAAAAATTTAGAACTACTTAAGTGTCCAGTGGATCTTGCGTCTTGTTACATAGAAAGTATAGTTGTATTAGTAGTTGTTTGTTTGTTGTTTTTTAAGAGTAACAGCAGTTTTGTAACGGGGATTAATGATGGTAGTAGAAAAAAGTTGTAGTAGTAGAGTAGTAGTATAGTAGTTAGTAGTAGTAGTAAAGTAGGTATAGTTAGTAGTAGTGTAGTAAAAGTGGTAGTATATATAGAAGTAACGGAAAATGATGAAAAAATTATAATGATGATAAAGATAGTAATAAAGGTAGTATAGTAGTAGTAGGGAGTAGTAAAATAGTAGTATGTAATAGTAGTAGTGTTTAGTGTAATAGTATAGTATAAAGGGAGTAGTAGTTTTTAGTAATATGGTAGTAAATTAGTAAATAGTAGTAGTAAATATTTAGTATGAATGAGTTAAAAGTAGTAGTAGTAAGTAATAGTAATAGTAAATGTAGTAATAGTTAGTAGTAATAGTAATAAATGTAGTAGTAGTATAGAGTAAAAATAGTAGTATAGTAATAGAGTAGTAATAGTAGTAAAATTATAGTAAAAAGTAGTATTTGTAATAGAATGTATAATAGTATAGAGTAGTAGAATATATAAATAGAGTATAGTAGTTAATAGGAAAGTAGTAGTAGTAATAGAGTGTAGTAGTAGTAATTAAACAAAGGGAAGAGAAAAGAAAGACCACTTGTCTGGCCGCATTAGTGATCACCGTCTGCCTTTCCCTTTTTAAAAGCCGCGCCCTGACAACATTTGAGCGGGGGCTACGGGGAACAGGGGGGAAAGTTGTTTTTGTGCTGGTGGATTTCCCCCAAACTAAGGATGATAGATGGGGTTTGTGAGTCTCCTCCTTTCCCCCCCTTCTCTTCTCCCCCTCCTCTCTCTCCCTTTCTCTCCTGTGCCATATGATTTGATGTCTGGGACATTCCCCTTTTTTGGCTTAAATCTCTCTCTCCCCCTTTTCCTCCCCTTTCTTCCTCTTCTCTTCTCCCTTTCCCTCCCCGTTCTTCCTTTCGTCTTCTCTCTCTCTCCCCCCCCCCCCCCCCCCCCCCCCCCCCCCCCCCCCCCCGTGCCAAAAGCTTAATAGCCTATTAACGGCGGGGGTTTCCCCCCCAACATTTTTTAAAATGGTTTTGACCCGGGGANTATGTGCTAAAAATCGTCTTAGGTACCTATACAATGAACTACGTGGGCAGTTCATAATCGGTAGTAGGAAGAAGAGATTTTATAGGTCAAAGTCTAAAGTACGGTCTAACTCTACTACTATAAAAATCTTAGTGTAAGGGTTATGGCTGGATCTACCGGTGTACCCGTCCTGCGTGGGCGTGTGATCTTAACCCCTTCACGCCCAGATCTTTCCCTTGCTATAAAAAAATGTATGTTGTCGAACCATAAAATTACGAAAAGTAACTGAATATACCAAATGAGTTAGTGGGCGAGGATACTAAACAGGTCATAGCTATAAAATATTCCTTATACTCACTAAAAATCGTCTTATGGTACCCAAATTACAATGGAAATTACGTTCTGGGTCTCAAGGGGTTAATGAATGAATGGTTTTATTTATGAATGATCTTGATGAATGAAGGAATGAAGGAGTGATCTTAAAAAAGGTCTCGTGTCAACATTATCCAACAGTAACTTTGTCTGGTATGCTGAGTCGTGTTGGGTTAGGGGAAGCATGCTATTATAGGAGAGATTACTTGTTAAATCTCTCTCTCTCTCTCTCTCTCTCTCTCTCTCTCTCTCTCTCTCTCTTCTCTCTCTCTCTCTCTCTCTCTCTCTCTCTCTCTCTCTCTCTCTCTCACTCTCTCTCTCTCTCTCTCTCTCTCTCTCTCTCTCTCTCTCTCTCTCTCTCTCTCTCTCTCCTCTCTCATCTCTCTCTCCTCTCTCTCCTCCTCTCTCTCTCTCATCTCTTCTCTCTCCTCTCTCTCTCTCTCTCTCCTCTCTCTCTTCTCTCTCTCTCTCTCTCTCTCTCTCTCTCTCTCTCTTATAGTAGTTAAGTATAGTAGTAGTTAGTATATAGTAGTTAAGTAAGTATAGTAGTTAAGTATAGTAGTAGTTAGTATATAGTAGTTAAATAAGTATAGTAGTTAATTATAGTAGTAGTTAAGTATAGTAGTAGTTAAGTATAGTAGTAGTTAAGTATATAGTAGTTAAGTAAGTATAGTAGTTAAGTATAGTAGTAGTTAAGTATAGTAGTAGTTAGTATATAGTAGTTAAATAAGTATAGTAGTTAATTATAGTAGTAGTTAAGTATAGTAGTAGTTAGTATATAGTAGTAGTTACGTATAGTAGTAGTTAAGTATAGTAGTAGTTAGTACATAGTAGTTAGTAAGTATAGTAGTTATATCGCGTCTTCATGGCCTTCGGGGGACATATTAGTGACCTGTTAGGGAATATCAGGTCCATCTGTGATAAGGACTCTGAATGAATGACCAGATAACACGATGGGGAGTTGTGCTCTTTAGATAACAGCACTGAGAACCCTCCCGGACGCACCACAAATATACTTCAGTCTATAGTTTAACTGACCTATTTAGGCATCAACATTTTCCCCTTCGTAATAACTGTATACGATGGAATTTAAGTGGATATATGAATCAACACTAACTTTATGAACCCCTTGAGACCCAGAACGTAATTTCCATTGTAATTTGGGTACCATTAGACGAGTTTTAGTGACTATAAACAGTATTTTATAGATATGACCTGTTTAGTATCCTTCTCGACTAACTCATTTGGTATATTCAGTTACTTTTCGTAATTTTATGGCTGACAACAGACGATTCTTTATAGCAAAGGAAAGATCTGGGCGTGAAGGAGTTAACATGTAAATGACGTGATGTGACGTGAAATTGAGTGATGAAAAATGTGGTACCAAAATTTGAGATGAAAGATAATGATTGTTTGTGATTTTTAGTGAAGGTGTTGAAAGAGGAGATGGAAAATAAATGGTTTGTTAGTTGGTTTGAATAAGAGTTTCTAACCTTTGGGGAAGTATCTACAAGGTGTCCATGTGAGGTAGTGACTCGGGTTCGAATCAGTGACGGAATCGTAAGGTAATATTTTCACTTCCGTCATTAATGCCCGTTACTAAAACTGTTGTTACTATTACAACTACTATTTATACTACTACTACTTCTATTTATACTACTTCTACTACCACTACTACTTCTATTTCTACTACTTCTACTTCTACTACTACTACAACTTCTATTTATACTTCTATTATCACTACTACTACTTATATTTCTACTACTTCTATTTCTACTACTTCTATTTCTACTTCTTCTACTACTACTACTACTACATACTACTACTTATATTTCTACTACTTCTACTTCTACTACTACTTATATTTCTACTACTTCTACTACTACTACTTATATTTCTACTACTTCTACTACTACTACTACTACTACTACTACATACTAATACTTATATTTCTACTACTACTTCTTCTTCTACTACTACTTATATTTCTACTACTACTACTACTACTACTACTTATATTTCTACTACTACTACTACTACTACTACTACTACTACTACTACTACTTATATTTCTACTACTTCTACTACCACTTATATTTCCACTATACTTCTACTTCTACTACTAATACTACTTATATTTCTACTACTTCTACTGCTACTTCTATTTCTACTACTTCTACTTCTACTAATTCTACTATTACTACTTCTATTTCTACTACTACTACTACTACTACTACTACTACTTCTACTTCTACTGATACTACTTCTACTACTACTTCTACTACTATTTTTACTACTTCTACTACTGTCTACTACTACTACTATGTAACAAGACGCAAGATCCACTGAGATACATTAAGTAGTATTTGTTATTCGTTCAGACATAAGCAAGTACAATAATCTTCAACTGTTGGACCGTAAACTAAGCTGTGTGTGTGTGAGCCCTGGAAAAGTCTTCAGATCATGTTAAGAGTAATGTCCTTATAAAAATCTCCGTGGCACAGAGATGTCAAGCCGTACGATCACCTTAGCTAACGAGGAGTTTGTTAGATCTTCATTGTATCATTCATCGTAATTACGGTTATCAAGAAGAAAATATCCTGAAAATAAGTGTGTTGGGTTAGGTTAGGTTAAGATACTTGGTTTCCTTGTTAGTTTCTAGGATACTTGGTTTCCTTGTTAGTTTCTTAGATACTTGGTTTCCTTGTTAGTTTCTAGATACTTGGTTTCCTTGTTAGTTTCTTAGATACTTGGTTTCCTTGTTAGTTTCTTAGATACTTGGTTTCCTTGTTAGTTTCTAGGATACTTGGTTTCCTTGTTAGTTTCTAGGATACTTGGTTTCCTTGTTAGATTCTTAGATACTTGGTTTCCTTATTAGTTTCTAGGATACTTGGTTTCCTTGTTAGTTTCTTAGATACTTGGTTTCCTTGTTAGTTTCTAGGATACTTGGTTTCCTTGTTAGTTTCTTAGATACTTGGTTTCCTTGTTAGTTTCTAGGATACTTGGTTTCCTTGTTAGTTTCTTAGATACTTGGTTTCCTTGTTAGTTTCTAGGAGACTTGGTTTCCATGTTAATTTATTTCCTGCATTCCGTCACAACACCCCAGTGTACATAAGGACTATTAACCATTTTAACCATTATTTACTAACAATTA
Source organism: Chionoecetes opilio (assembly GCA_016584305.1). Lineage (NCBI taxonomy): Eukaryota > Metazoa > Arthropoda > Malacostraca > Decapoda > Majidae > Chionoecetes > Chionoecetes opilio. Next base: position 60,585 of record JACEEZ010023598.1, read on the forward strand.
TTATCAACTATTAGTGTCTCCATATGGCAGTGTTGATAGCTAAATAAAATGCCGATTAAACTTTATTTTTTCTTCTGTTTGAAACGTTTGAGCGCAATGAACAGGAAGAGTTGATGTTTTTCTCTTTGCTGAGGAATGATTGTGCCAAGCCTTAGATAACCAAGCCTGAAGATAAGAGATAAGGCTAGGAGTGGTGGTTATCTGCTAAGAGGTTTAAGGGAGATTTTTTTGAAGGATATTACTCTTAGTATGATCTGAAGACTTTTCCAGGGACAGAGAGCTCAGTTTACGGTCCAACAGTTGAAGATTATTGTATTTGTTTATGTTTGAACGAATAATAGATACTACTTAATGTGTCTCAGTGGATCTTGCGTCTTGTTACATAGTAGTAGTAGTTGTAGTAGTTGTTGTTGTTGTTGTTGTTGTTGTAAGAGTAACAGCAGTTTTAGTAACGGGGATTAATGATGGTAGTAGAAAATTGTAATAGTAGTAGTATAGTAGTAGTATAGTAGTAGTAGTAGTAGTAATAGTAGGTAGTAGTAGTAGTAGTAGTAGTAGTAATAGTAGGTAGTAGTAGTAGTAGAAGTAACGGACAATGATAGAAAAAAATTATAATGATGATAATGATAGTAATAATGGTAGTAGTAGTAGTAGTAGTAGTAGTAATAGTAGTAGTAGTAGTAATAGTAGTAGTAGTAGTAGTAGTAATAGTAGTAGTAGTAATAGTAGTAGTAGTAGTAGTAATAGTGTAGTAGTAATAGTAGTAGTAGTAGTAGTAGTAGTAATAGTAGTAGTAGTAGTAATAGTAGTAATAGTAGTAGTAGTAATAGTAATAGTAATAGTAATAGTAGTAATAGTAGTAGTAGTAATAGTAATAGTAATAATAGTAGTAGTAGTAGTAGTAATAGTAGTAGTAGTAGTAATAGTAGTAGTAATAGTAGTAATAGTAATAGTAGTAATAGTAATAGTAATAGTAGTAATAGTAATAGTAGTAGTAGTAATAGTAGTAGTAATAGTAGTAGTAGTAGTAGTAGTAGTAGTAATAGTAGTAGTAGTAGTAATAGTAGTAGTAGTAGTAATTAAACAAGGAAGAGAAAAGAAAGACCACTTGTCTGGGCCGCATTAGTGAGTCACCGTCTGCCTTTCCTTTAGAGAGCCGCGCCCTGACAACATTGCAGCGGTGGTACGGTAACACGGGAGGGAAAGTTGTTGTTGTGCTGGTGGAGATCCGCAAACTAAGGATGATAGATGGGTTAGTGAGTCTCTCTCTCTCTCTCTCTCTCTCTCTCTCTCCTCCTCTCTCTCTCTCTCTCTCTCTCTCTCTCCGTGCTCATATCTTCTGATGTCTGCCCATCCCCCTCTTAATAGCCATTAATCGGCTTTTTCCCTCCCGCATGTTCAGTGGTTGACCGCATCGCACAGTATGATCTTCCCAAAGCTATCCGCGGGTCCCACATCTATATCTATTTTTCTTATATGCTCTGCAGTAAACCCCCCCCCCCCCCCCCTTCAACTGCTTAATGGCCTATTAGACGCTGTCTGTATCTCACTCCCAACATTTTAGTGTTGAACCGCATGCCACACAGAAACTCATAAGTGGGTTGACAAAAACAATCACCGCAGTGGAAGGTGCCGTCCATGTCCCTAGTTTTGTTGATATTGATGGGGCAGAATGCATAAGGAAGCCAATCCCCCTGCCCCCTTCATAGTACGGGGGCAGCCGTGGGCTTCCTTACTCACTTTTCCCATCAAAAAATGATCTTCAACACTTAACACGCGTCCGCCTGGGACGACGAGCACTTCACTAGCGAGGGTGCAAATCAAAATGCCTTTGTTGTAAGGGTTTGCTCTTCCAGTTGGGGAGGCGTTGTTAAGTAGGGGGAGATATTGTATGGGTAGGGATGATACGAGGTGCGCCAATCACTTGGGTAGGGGAGTTCAGGGAGGGTGGCTCCTTCTATTAGGTGACGTAAAAACAATAGATAGGGTTGCATACTTCCATTAGCTGGAGATGGCGTATTCTATTAGGGTAGGGTGGCGTATTCTATTAGGGTAGGGTGGCGTATTCTATTAGGGTAGGGTGACGTATTCTATTAGGGTAGGGTGGCGTATTCCAAGCACCGCCCTCAAGGCCTTGTAATGCGGGAAATAAAGGTCACGCGTGCCTCAGTGGAAAGGCAGATGAGCGGCGCCAAGGTTATGAAGGTTGTATTCTGGTAATGTTATGGAGTTCCTAGTTTTTCATGCCTGACTTGCACCGTGTATTGTGTGTTTTACGTATACATGAGTTATTTTGAATATATTTTCCGTACAGGTTTATGTTCGCCCATACGGTAATAATATTTTTTTTATTATTTATTTACGTCTATTACAGTTTGACAGAAGAAAAACAAACAAACAACAAACAAACTACCGTAGATAACAGTTAAGTCGCCAGGATAATTTTTTTTTTCTGTTTACAGACGTGTGGTGGCGTTAATACTTACATTTCTACATCCATGATTTCAGGAAAGTTAGAAGGGGCTATCTGGAGAGTCTGTGTCATTTTGTGTCTTCATCTGTGTCATATTATGGCTATAAATGAACAAATGACAAAAATATCTACAAAGTGGCTACCAACAGTAGAGTCGCCATCTAGTGTTTATTTACTGAGTGTCGTACCGCTGTCGTCGTCGCCCGAAAAAAAAAACGCGTAGTGAAATTTGAAAACCGTCTATACTTGCAGCTACAAAGCATAAAACAACGCTGAAACAGAGTAGATTATACAGTCATTATAAACTACTGTGTATCATCTTCAGTGGCACATAAAAATCAGTAGTGAGGCTATAATTCGTAATATTTGGCGGCTGGCGACATCACTGCAGGTGGCGGGCGACTTTACTGTTATCTACGGTAGGGATATAAGCATAAAACATAAAATAAAGAGAATAGAAAATCACGATAACGTTGTGACCATCACGGTTGAATTCATTTGAAGGTTATTCTATTCCGTATTTAATTTCATTGTGCATCCACGTTAACCCAGGCTTAGACTAACTATAATAGTAGCAGTAGTACTCATAGGAGAGAGAGAGAGAGAGAGAGAGAGAGAGAGAGAGAGAGAGAGCACATGCCATGACTGTGGGGATGTACTGTGCGTGTTCGCTCATCTACATAGTATATGGATGGACGATCAGCCACTAAGTGTCACTCGTGGTGTTTGAAAATAATTATTAGTCATTGTAATTTCTCCTCTAGCAAAAGTCGTGTCCTATTTTGTGTGCGGGGCGGTTTTGTATTCTCTCTCTCTCTCTCTCTCTCTCTCTCTCTCTCTCTCTCTCTCTCTCTCTCTCTCTCTCTCTCTCTCTCTCTCTCTCTCTCTCTCTCTCTCTCTCTCTCTCTCTCTCTCTCTCTCTCTCCAGAAGGTTTTTACTTTGATCTCTTACAGTACATTTTTTTAGTTATATTCTAACTCTTACATACTCGGTAAAAATTATTGCGCTTCAGCATTCCTTCATCCCTCTCCCCCACAAATTTAGGAGATATTTTAGCTTATAGTCGGAGAGAGAGAGAGAGAGAGAGAGAGAGGCTGGTAGGTTGATGGAACAGGAGAGAGAGAGAGAGAGAGAGAGAGAGAGGAGAGAGAGAGAGGAGAGAGAGAGAGAGAGAGAGAGAGAGAGAGAGAGAGAGAGAGAGAGAGAGAGAGAGAGAGAGACGCTGGTAGGTTGATGGAACAGGAGAGAGAGAGAGAGAGAGAGAGAGAGAGAGAGAGAGAAGAGAGAGAGAGAGAGAGAGAGAGACGCTGGTAGGTTGATGGAACGGAAAGGAAGGAGAGAGAGAGAGAGAGAGAGAGAGAGAGAGCGGGAGTGATGAACAGAGAGAGAGAGAGAGAGAGAGAGAGGTGAGGTAGGTGAGGAAAGAGAGAGAGAGCGAGAGAGGAACAGAGAGAAGAGAGAGAGAGAGAGAGAGAGAGAGAGAGAGAGAGAGAGAGAGAGAGAGAGAGAGAGAGGCTGGTAGGTTGATGGAACAAGAGAGAGAGAGAGAGAGAAGAGAGAGAGAGAGAGGTGGTAGGGATGAACGAGGAGAGAGAGAGAGAGAGAGGAGAGGAGAGAAGGGGGGAAAAGAGAGAGAGAGAGAGAGAGAGAGAGAGAGAGAGGTGGAGGTTGATGGAACGAGAGAGAGAGAGAGGAGGAGAGAGAGAGAGAGAGAGAGAGAGAGAGAGAGAGAGAGAGAGAGAGAGGTGGTAGTTGATGGAACAGAGAGGAGAGAAGAGACGAGAGAGAGAGAGAGAGAGAGAGAGAGAGAGAAGAGAGAGAGGTTGGTAGGTGATGGAACGAGAGAGAGAGAGAGAGAGAGAGAGAGAGAGAGAGGAGAGAGAGAGAGAGAGAGGAGGAAGAGAGGAGGGGAAGAGAGAGAGAGAGAGAGGAGAGAGAGAGAGAGAGAGAGAGAGAGAGAGAGAGAGAGGAGACGTGGTAGGTTGATGGAACAGGAGAGAGAGAGGGGAGAGAGAGAGAGAGGAGAGAGAGAGAGAGAGAGAAGAGAGAGAGGAGAGAGAGAGAGAGAGAGAGGCTTCAACAGGCAGTGTGGGTGGAGTCGCCTGATGCCTCCAGCTGTTTACATAGATAGTTACGTTATAATTGTATGAATATGTGTAGCCTATATCTCTTTTGTGATGCCATTTACAAATATCACGAAAGCTAATTAACCTCAATTATTTTCAATCTCTCTCTCTCTCTATCTTTTCTCTCTCTCTCTCTCTCTCTCTCTCTCTCTCTCTCTCTCTCTCTCTCTCTCTCTCTCTCTCTCCTCTCTCTCTCTGTCTCTGTCTCTGTCTCTCTCTCTGTCTCTCTCTCTGTTCTCTCTCTCTCTCTATCTCTCCTCTCTCTTTTCTCTCTCTCTCTCTCTCTCTCTCTCTCTCTCTCTCTCTCATAAGGGGACTAAAACCTTCATACGTGCCCACAATAATAGTCACCCCAGAGTCATACAGAATATCGTACCACGAATAACAAGGGAAGGATAGTGTGGGAGTGAAATAAGACTCTTTTTATGTGTGTAGAATGTCATTACGTCCTTCAGTCTATTTAGCTCTAGCTCTGTCGACTTATCTATCTATATATGTAATCTATCTATCTATAGGAAAAAATTCAAGAGTGATTTTAGATTTTTTATAATGAAGTACTTGATCGCTTTGTTAAATTCATTCGTGATTTTCCCAGACACTTATCTGTATACCATTAACTCCTTGAGGCCCAGAACGTAATTTTCATTGTAATTTGGCTACCATTCGACGATTTTAATGAGTATATGCAATATTTTATATAGATATGACGTGTTTAGTAGCCTTGTCCAGTAGGTAGTTTGGTATATTTAGTTACTTTTCGAAATTTTATGGCTAACAACAGACGATTTTATGTATCAAAGGAAAGATCTGGGGGTAAAGAACATAAGAACATAAGAAAATAAGGAAGCTACAAGAGGCCGTGAGACCTACACGAGGTAGTTCCTGTTACTTAACTCTACCTACATCCACCTTTCTTCCCCATCCATGAATTTATCCAGACTCCTTTTAAAGACCCCAATAGACTCCGCATTGACCACCTGCCGACTGAGTCCATTCCAATCATTCACCACCCTATTTGTGAACCAGTTTCTCCCTATTTTCTTTTTAAATCTGTAAAGGGGTTAATGTGGTGGGAGACAGTAAACAAAAGTACTCCTCATCACCTCATGTTATTGTGTAGTGGTGTGGTTTGTGCTGAATCATCGACACCAATAAATATCAGCCGGGCAGACAGGTGATAATGCCGCGTGATAGATAAACACCCTGGGAGGCCCGACCACCGCTATCGCCCGCACCACCCCGCCGCCGGATATTAGCTACTTTAGTCTACTTACTGAACAGGAAGAAGATGACGTCAGATACTTTCATTTTCCGTCTGGTTGTGGCGAGGTGACCCTTTAAGACTATAGTAATAAGGAAGCATGTAGTTTATTAAGGAATCTCAACGTCATCACAGGAACTACCACGTGTAGACAGGAACTACCACGTGTAGACAGGAACTACCACGTGTAGACAGGAACTACCACGTGTAGACAGGAACTACTACGTGTAGACAGGAACTACCACGTGTAGGCAAGAACTACCACGTGTAGACAGGAACTACCACGTGTAGACAAGAACTACCACGTGTAGACAGGAACTACCACGAGTAGACAGGAACTACCACGTGTAGACAGGAACTACCACGTGTAGACAGGAACTACCACGTGTAGACAGGAACTACCACGTGTAGACAGGAACTACCACGTGTAGACAGGAACTACCACGTGTAGACAGGAACTACCACGTGTAGACAGGAACTACCACGTGTAGACAGGAAGTACCACGTGTAGACAGGAACTACCACGTGTAGACAGGAACTACCACGTGTAGACAAGAACTACCACGTGTAGACAAGAACTACCACGTGTAGACAGGAACTACCACGTGGAGACAGGAACTACCACGTGTAGACAGGAACTACCACGTGTAGACAGGAACTACCACGTGTAGACAGGAACTACCACGTGTAGACAAGAACTACCACGTGTAGACAGGAACTACCACGTGTAGACAGGAAGTACCACGTGTAGACAGGAAGTACCACGTGTAGACAGGAACTACCACGTGTAGACAGGAACTACCACGTGTAGACAGGAACTACCACGTGTAGACAGGAACTACCACGTGTAGACAGGACCTACCACGTGTAGACAGGACCTACCACGTGTAGACAGGAACTACCACGTGTAGACAGGACCTACCACGTGCAGACAGGAACTACCACGTGTAGACAGGAACTACCACGTGTAGGTCTCGCGGTCACTTGTCGCTTCTTATTTTATTATGTTCTTATTAGACCGCCACTCTGCGTTTCTGTTGACGAAGCTTACGTGTGGGTACGGTTTTGTTGGAGTCGATTCGGTACACCCTTATTCAGAGTCAATGCAGGACTAGAGTATATGGCCTGCACAAATGTTACCCCTTGAAACCCAGAACGTAATTTCTATTGTAATTTGGGTACCATTAGACTATTTTTAGTGACTATAAGCAATGTTTTATAGATATGACCTGTTTAGTATCCTTGTCCACTAACTAACTTGGTATATTCAGTTACTTTTCGTAATTATATGGCTCGACAACATACATTTTTTTTATAACAAAGGAAAGATCTGGGCGTGAAGGGGTTCATGGTTCTTAGGTTCCGTCAGTCATCCCACGCGGCCTCGACATACTCTGCGGAGATGCAATGCCCCGCTTCACTATATACCTTATGGGCTGCTGTCGCCTCGGTAATAGAATACAGTACTCCGTCTCCTCCTCGGTCCAGTCAATCTGCCGGTAATATTTGTTTTGACACTTTTCAGAAGTCTGTTATTGGCAGAAGTCTTCGTATAGTTTTGATTTAACAGACTGTAGTATTCAGTCCCTCAGCTCATGAAGGAACAGGAATTACCACGTGTAGGTCTCGCGGCCTCTTGTAGCTTCCTTAGTTTTTTTTAGTTTTTTTATGTTTTCATGCACAATATTATAGTAAACAATGATTTATCTTTCACGAATGCCTCCTGTTAGGTGCAGATAAGCAGACATTTTTGTTGTTGTTGCTGTTGCCTTTCACCGGCCTTTCGTCACCTACCGTCAATAACACTATAGTCGCCACACTGCACTAATGTCGCCAGGCGTCATATATTACGAATTTCACCACTAAAGCATCACAACAGACTTGTATGTGCCACTGAAGAGGCATGCACAGTAGTTTATATTATGTACCTGTCTTCAGTGCCACATAGAAATCTGTAGGGATGCTAAAATTCGTACTATATGGCGACATTAGTGCAGTGTGGCGACTATAGTGTTATTGAGGGTAGTGTTTACAAAATATTAAACTGGCAACTTATGGTATTTCTGCTTTTATTTTAGGCACTTATCTTTTTCATCCTCCCCCTCTGTTACTTTTCCATTTTTAGTACACGTGGGATTAACAGCTCGATTAAATTCATCACCCAAACACATGTATAGTAGCTATGGATAATTTATAGTTTCACCCAACCAACGATTTTCTGATGCGCCTCATGTTTTTCTGGTGTGTTTTTATGTGTTTTGAATGAATCTGCTAACCGTTTCTGTCGCAATTTTTTTTTTTTTTTTTTTTTTTTTTTTTTTTAGAGGTTTTTATAAAGGTTATTTTTTTTATTTTTTTTAGTTAGGTAAAGGTTAGGTTAGGGATGGGATGGGTTAGGTTAGGTTAGGTTAGGTTAGGTTAGGTTAGGTATGGGTTAGGTTAGGTATGGGTTAGGTTAGGTAAAGGTTAGGTTAGGTTTAGGTTCATTTTTTTGTTAGGTTAGGTTAGGTAAATTGCGACAGAAACGGTTAGCAGATTCATTCAAAACACATAAAAACACACCAGAAAAACATAAGGCGCATCAGAAAATCGTTGGTTGGGTGAAACTATAAATTGACCGTAGCTATCTACATATACTCGCCGCACGTTAAGTTGGCGAAAACGGGGCCGCTTCACTCCCCCCTTCCGAACGCACGGGATTGGCTGAAGTGTTGGGTGTTGGGGCTTTAGGGCGGAACTTGGAGTAAGGCATTCTCACCCAACACCTAACACCTCAGCCAATCCCGTGTCTTCGGTAGGGAGTAGTGAAAGGGCCCCATTTTCGCCAACTTAGCGTGCGGCGAGTATAGTAGGCTTAGTACATGTGCAGTGCGATGTGGCGAGACCATCTAAGCATGCTCATAGGCCTGTGTGTGCTGGTGGGGTGCAGTCAGTTCGTACACAAGTTGTTTCGTACACCAGTAGATTCGTACACCAAAAAGTTGTTGCGTAGTCTTATGAAACCATAGTCGTTTCGTACACACAGCTCAGAGTTGAACTTGATTACTAGAGGTACGAAACGACACCAGATATGTACGAAAAGACTCAAAATCAGTGTACGAAACAACTAATAAAACCTGGGTACGAAACAACTTGTGTACGAAACTCCCTGTAACCGTGCTGGTTTGGTGACTTGACAGAATGACTCATTAACATAGTCTCTCTCTCTCTCTCTCTCTCTCTCTCTCTCTACGGGACTCTTTCATACTCCTCTCATACTTTCATCACCCTCAGATCCTTCAGTTCTATCCTACAGCTCAGTCTGTGCGGAGTATAAGACTCTTCTTCTTTCTTCTGAATTCCATCTCCTCATTCTATTTTCCTCTGGTCTCTTTACTCTTCATCTCTCTCTTCTCTCCTCATCTCTCTTCGCCTACTTCAAGCTCATCTCTAGCTTACCTTATCTCCCCTCCACCCCCATCTCTTCCTCTCGTCTCACCGTCTTCTCTTGTTGCTCATAGTCTACACTCTCATCTCTCCTTTCGTCTTTGTCCTCTTGTGTTCAATGACCCTTGTTTGGTTGTTACTTCTCTCTTTTTTCTCTGTCTTCTCTTTCTCTCTCTCTCCTCTCTCTCTTTTGATTTTCTAACTAAAATTCCATAACTGCCCTATATCACCCAGTCCACAGAATATGTTCCCAAAAAACAAGGGAAGGATAGTGTGGAGTGAAATAGATCTTTTTGTGTGTTAGAAGTCATATTCAGTCTATTTAGCTCTGGTCTATTTAACTTTGATGTGCTAAAATATTCCCCCATCATTCGTTGCGGGGCATACTCAAGGTAATATAAGAGTAGTACCTAAACCGCCAGTACCACCGACCAGACTGTTCCTTGTCTCACCGTCTGTTTTGTTGCCAGGTAGTACGACAAGGCTCGGACGTCTCGCTTCGTGTGGCTCTTGGTGTATCGAATGACCCTTGTTTGGTTGTTATTGATGACTTGTGGTGTTGTCAGTGTTTGTGGAACTTATTTTTGACGGCATATTATACCTATTTTCATTGTTGATTTTTCTTATACTAAAATTCCATGAACCCCTTTACGCCCAGATCTTTCCTTTGCTATATAAAATTGTCTGTTGTTAGCCATAAAATTACAAAGTGACTGAATATACCAAATTAGTTAGTCTACAAGGATACTAAACAGGTCATAGCTATAAAATATTGCTTATATTCACTCAAAATCGTCTTATGGTACCCAAATTACAATGGAAATGACGTTCTGGGCCTCAAGGGGTTAAGAATACTGAAATCGAGCCTGATGCAGATTCCAACACTACGCTTCGTTCATTCACTGTTTCAGACGCGGCTTTGGACAACCACGTGAATAATTAATAATAGTCAAACGTGTGTGTGTGTGTGGTGTTACCTGGGTAAGTGTGTGTGTGGATCGTGGTGGTGTGTGTGTGTGTGTGCTGCCTGGGTAAGTGTGTGTGTGGATCGTGGTGGTGTCTGTGTGAGTGTGTGTGCTTATCGTGGTGGTGGTGTGTGGGTCACTGTGTGTGTGTGTGTGGTTGCATAGGTAAGTGTTCTGGTCATCATGGTGGCGGTGTGTGTGGTGCCTGGCCGCAGAGGCTCTTGAGTGTTACTGACCGAGTTGTGGTTTGCAGCTCGGCGTACGACAGAGGGCGGATGTCACCTTACAGGGCCGACCCCCGGGGCCACTCCAACGCCAGCAATGGCTACTCCTCAGGTGGGCCACAACTACACTTAAAGTACCCTTTCTTTTTCAGGTATTATTTTACACTAGGACCGAAATTCCTTACACAATTGGGAGTGTGGTTTCTGTTTACCTTATTGGATTCTAGGAAACATTCTCTCTATGAGCTTCCGTCGCAAATCATTACTTTTGGAGATAATGACATGTTGTGCATAGGGAGGCGAGAGACAAGTGTTTACGTGCGACTCACTCATCTTCCTCTTGTGACCTGCATCGCCTCTGTTCTTCCCTTGCCGCGGACACTTTTTTAACCTTATTGGATTCTAGGAAACATTCTCTCTATGAGCTTCCGTCGCAAATCGTTACTTTTGGAGATAATGACATTTTGTGCATAGGGAGGCGAGAGACAAGTGTTTACGAGCGCCTCACTCATCTTCCTCTTGTGACCTGCATCGCCTCTGTTTTTCCCTTGCCGCGGACACTTTTAATGCAGATTTAGCTTTAGTTAGTAGGTTAAAGCGTGGGATTAGGTTAGTTTATGTTAGATTAGTGAGTCTAAAGCTGGGGTTAGGTTAGTTTAATTTTCATATCTCATAATCTTTCCACTATTAAAACATCTTATATCTCCAAAAGTAGTGATTTGCGACGGAAGTTCATAGAGAGAATGTTTCTTAGAATTCATTAAGGTGAACAGAAACCACGCTCCCAATTGTGTAGGGAATTTCGGTCCTAGTGTAAAAATTGACCCTTTTTCATAAGTGAGTGATCAAAAGCAATACTGTACTATCCATTCTTTGTGTTCTTTACTGTTGCTGGTATACACTTGTAGCTATTGGTATTAATATTTCATGTAGTCTGTTCTGGCTATTATTGAATTTGATGTAGGAAATAGGGTGTCAATTTATAGTTTCACCCAACCAACGATTTTCTGATGCGCCTTATGTTTTGCTGGTGTGTTTTGATGTGTTTTGAATGAATCTGCTAACTGTTTCTGTCGCAATTTTTTTTTTTTTTTTTTTCCTTCCAATAATGACAAAAAATAGATAAATAACTTAAACCTAACCTAACCTTTACCTATACCTAACCTAACCTAACCCATACCTAACCTAACCTATACCTAACCTAACCTATACCTAACCTAACCTACCTAACCTAACCCATACCATACCTAACCTAACCTATACCTAACCTAACCTTTACCTATACCTATACCTAACCTAACCCATACCTAACTTAACCTACCTACCTAAACCTAACCTAACCTACTAACCTAACCTACCTAACCAAACAACCACCATACTAACCTAACCCAACCAACCTAACCTACCTAACTAACCATACCTAACCTAACCTACCTAACCTAATACCTAACCTAACCCAACCTAACCTAACCTAAACCCTAACCTACCTACCACTAACCTAACCTATACCTAACCTAACCTAACCTATACCTAACCTAACCTAACCTATACCTAACCTAACCTTTACCTAACAATAAAAAAAACTATAAAAAATACCTTTATCTACCTAAAAAAAAAAAAAAATGTGACGGAAACGGTTAGCAGATTCATTCAAAACACATAAAAACACACCAGAAAAACATAAAGCGCATCAGAAAATCGTTGGTTGGGTGAAACTATAAATGATCCAAAATAGGTATTTGTCATCATGTTAGTATAGAGAATGGATTAATTATACGTGGCATGATACTGTTACTGTCCTTGTTGTGGTGCGTCCTTGCTATGCCCAGTGCCTTGGTTAGTCCCTCCCCAGTGACTGACCAGCCTGTCTTGTCCTAGAGCTGGGTGCAGGAAATGGCCATTAGTAAAAATAATTATCGTGTTGATACAGAAGACGGATTAATCCTACACACTACTATACTACAGCATACACGGTTGACATAGTTGTTGTGCCATATACCCTTGTTAGGGAAGCCGGATAATTTATAGTTTCACCCAACCAACGCGATTTTCTGGTGTGTTTTTCTGTGTTTTGAATGAATCTGCTAACCGTTTCTGTCGCAATTTTTTTTTTTTTTTTTTTTTCTTAGGTAGATAAAGGTTAGGTTTTTTTTTTTTTTTTTTTTTTGGTTAGGTATAGGTTAGGTATAGGTTAGGTTAGGTTAGGTTAAGTATGAGTTAGGTTAGGTAAAGGTTAGGTTAGGTTAGGTATGGGTTAGGTTAGGTATAGGTAAAGGTTAGGTTAGGTTTGGTTAGGTTAGGTAAGGTTAGGTTAGGTTAGGTTAGGTATGGGTTGGGTTAGGTTAGGTATGGGTTAGGTTAGGTATAGGTAAGGGTTAGGTATAGGTAAAGGTTAGGTTGGTTTAGGTTCATTTTTTTTTGTTTTTATTTTCATTTGTGCAAAAAAAAAAGATAAGTAAAAAGTTGCGTACAGGAAACAGTTAGAGATTCATTCAACAAAAAAACAACAAAAAAATCAACAGTGCGTACATCAGAAAAACATAGGCGCCGAAATCGTTGGTTGGGTGAAACTATAAATTGACCGTGAAGCCTGTCTTACATTGAAACCGGACATGTATTTTCATCACTGTTGTAACAATAAAAACAAAAAGCTATAACTACATGAACAGAAAATTCGGTCAATTTTCGTCATTGGGCACCACCGATTTCGAGGCTGAAACTTTTTTCCTGAATAGTTTTTATGTGTGTTGAATTAATCTGGCACTCGTTTTTGTCGGAAATCATTATTTTTTACAAGTGTGTGTGGGGGGAGAGGAGGTCCGCCCAGCTAACCTCCGCTTCGCACTGCTGTAATATTGATAATTTTTTTTTTCTTGATATAATTTGTACTAAAACAAACCCCATGTCTAACCTAACCTAATCTGATTTAACCTAACTTAACCGTGTCTGGCCGAAACAGTGGTACATTTTCAGTAGTACATGTAACGCCATTATTATTCAATTGCGCCATGGGAAATGGGGTTCAATGTAGTACACAGGATGAACAGAGCTACACGATAATATAATAAATATTTGTTTTTTTTCAATACCGAAAATATATCGAAAATGTTACTTATTATTAGTACTTGAGTTAATGAATTTTCATGGGATCTGCAAATGTTAATCACTAAAGAGGCACGTAAAGAAATCATACTCTGCGACGCAACAATCTAGCCTGGCTCAAGTACTACATTTTCCACTGAACGTTTGTCCTTGTGAACGCCAAAGTGACAAATAGTAAACGTTGTGTGCATTGCCTGTTTACATCATATGCTTACATAGATTCTGTGAATTTAAAGAGAAAACACAAGAAATTAACAGAGAACATAACAGAGAGAGAGAGAGAGAGGAGAGAGAGAGAGAGAGAGAGAGAATTCAAGTAGCTAAAAACGAAGGGTACAGACAAGAGCAAGTAGCCTTTCTGCCTTGAGACAACTCCAAGGACCAAGCATCCACGGACAAATGGAGAAATGAGTAGTACGTAAATCTACATTGATAGATATAGACACAGTTACTTATGGGACCTGTCACATACACTCACATGCAGGTCAACTCCACACATTTTCATACGTCTCTTTCAAGAACCCTTATATGTGCAGCTATGGGGTAGTTGCCTGTTACATGCACATAGAAACACTGTGCACTGTTGGGTTCATTTTCAGGCATTACACTATCTATAGGCCTACATAATGCATTTTTTTGTAGCCTACATGATTGGATGATGCTAGTTTTATTCTTCTGTTATTAATGGTTCTCATAAATTTGTACTTGATAAACATCATAAAATAAAGTTCAGTAAGTAATAAAGTGCCCTTCTGCAGACAACGGGTCGGTAGGGAGCAGCGAGGATGGCCCCACCTACGTGTTGGAGCACCTGGCCACCTTCAGGGTGTCGCCGGAGTCCGACCTGGTGTACCCGGCGGACGGGATGCGCCGCCTCCTGCACATGGAGAAGACCTCGGGCATCTGGACCCAGAAGATGACGCTGAGGCTGGACAAGAAATGGGTCTACATTCAGTCACATGAAAATGGGGTGAGTCTCTAGTGTGCACTCTGCTGTGTATTCATGACCAGCTAAAACAATGAACCAGTGCATCGGCTCACAAGATATGGATAGTTTGTGTGTGTACAGGACATGCAAATGTTTCCGGGGAAAATCCCATGGGAAGAAGCACAATTTATTTCTTATTTTTTGGTCGGCCAAACGGCACAATTTTTCCTTTTTGGGGGCCCATGCCTGGTGGTCACCTCCCCAAAATGCACAAGTAGTAGTGGGTGAAGGGATTGCCTCATCCCTACACATTGAAAGATAAAGCAAACATCAGTTTTTTGTGATGTGCCACCCCGCATGTTTGGGAGGAGGCCAATCGTATGTAAAACAAATCAATAATGGATGCTAAATGAATACATCATATTCCTTCTTGCCAATTATTAGATGGGTCTTGTGATGCCTCCATATACTGTAGTCATGCAGGATAATAGCCTGAATCGGATGGGGCCCTCCACTGATCCACTCCTATAGTAACTACATCATGTTAAACTACCACAGTCTTGCAAAACATCGCCGCATAATTACAACAGACTGTCTCCATAAGAGTTGCACCTGCCGCTGACTGCATACAGATATGATTTTAGAAGTAGAGCTCCCCTTAGAGGGTCAGTAAGGCGCACGTGTCTTCCTAGTGACGGCACGGGGATGGAGGATGCTCATGTCCTGCATCACGATGACAATATATCAAAATACAAAATATTTACCTTAGTATGCATCCACTTGTGTGTAGATTTCTAGTTATTTTGAAATCAGGTTTGAACTGAGAACTAGTGTTATTTTTCTTTCATATTCAAAGATATCAATGAGAATTTCCATGGTGTGTGTGTGTGTGTGTGTGGCTGCGAGGTGTTCATTGTTTACTGTTCTTCAGGACGTGGTTGAGAAGTTCCCCATGGAGCTCATCAGGGAGCCCACGGCCTTCACCAGCGAGGACCCCAAAGAAATGTACAACAACATCTTCATATTTGTGGTGGCAGAAGATCCAAAGAAAAATTACCAGAACCCAACAGAAATGCACATATTTCAGGTAAGAACTAAAAACTAAAATTATGTCGAGAGAAAAGAAGTTTGAGATGTGTGAGTTATCTTGCAGGCGTTATCTTGCAGGCGTTATCTTGGTGAGTAAGCTATGCAGGAAAAACATGGGATGGAGCAATTGTAAGTCGTTCCTCTTATGTTTTGACCGAGTCTTTGTGGAATAAAGCACCACTGTTCCATCCCGTGCTTATCCTTCATCACTTAGGTTAGCATTTAACCTAACCTAACCTAACCTTCATCACTTAGGTTAGCATTTAACCTAACCTAACCTAACCTAACCTAACCTTCATCCCTTAGGTTAGCATTTAACCTAACCTAACCTTCATCACTTAGGTTAGCATTTAACCTAACCTAACCTAACCTAACCTTCATCACTTAGGTTAGCATTTAACCTAACCTAACCTAACCTAACCTTCATCACTTAGGTTAGCATTTAACCTAACCTAACCTAACCTAACCTTCATCACTTAGGTTAGCATTTAACCTAACCTAACCTTCATCACTTAGGTTAGCATTTAACCTAACCTAACCTAACCTAACCTTCATCACTTAGGTTAGCATTTAACCTAACCTAACCTAACCTAACCTAACCTTCATCACTTAGGTTAGCATTTAACCTAACCTAACCTAACCTTCATCACTTAGGTTAGCATTTAACCTAACCTAACCTAACCTAACCTAACCTTCATCACTTAGGTTAGCATTTAACCTAACCTAACCTAACCTTCATCACTTAGGTTAGCATTTAACCTAACCTAACCTAACCTTCATCACTTAGGTTAGCATTTAACCTAACCTAACCTAACCTTCATCACTTAGGTTAGCATTTAACCTAACCTAACCTAACCTAACCTAACCTAACCTAACCTTCATCATTTAGGTTAGCATTTAACCTAACCTAACCTAACCTAACCTAACCTAACCTTCATTACTTAGGTTAGCATTTAACCTAACCTAACCTTACCTTACCTTCATCACTTAGGTTAGCATTTAACCTAACCTAACTTAACCTAACCTACTCCACCTGTTTTTGGTATAATATTACTTACACTGACGGCATAAGGACATTCAAGCTACAGTAACGCTGAACCTCACTGCCACTACAACGTGGTATACACTACCATGTGGTGCAGTTTCCCTGACTAGGCTAGTTATCTAACCACTGAGCCAACCCAGGACCAGTGGCGCTGCTACAGGGGGCATAGGGGAGCACGTGCCCCTCACTGGCCATGGCTGCCGTATTCTGTATAATGCTGTAATACCCACCACTGATCTGATCTTCGAATATACCCTTCTATGTGGCATCAGAGTGGCGGCGGCCCCTGAGCTCCGCCTGCCTAGTGCCCCCCAGGTGCCCCCACTATTGATAGAAACCTAGCTACGCCACTACTAACAAAGCAATCCAGTCCTTGAACAACCCACAAACTACGTAGCAAAAAAAAAAAAAGATATTATCCAACTTACATTATTATTACAACTTTGTGTGCTGGGGGTGATGTTCTTGTAGCGAGTCTAGTCACTATAGGTTATGCTGTGTAGCTATGTAGATTTGAGACAGTTGGTTTTATGCCATCAGTAATTTGTGTTTGCAGCAGTAGTGACTTAGAGTATGCGAGGAGGGAAACCAAGGACAGGAATAAGTGCCTTCTGTCGTGGCCATTCCCTTAGGGTAGCTCTTAGCAGCGCGTGTCAGAGATAAATAGATAGATAGATAGCAGCCGTGGAATGCTGATGCAACACAGTCTGGCCAGATGAGCTTTGGACTCGTAACTCCTTGAGGCCCAGACCGTTATTTTCATTGTAATATGACTACCATATGACGATTTTAATTAATATAAGCAATATTTTATAGATATGACCTGTTTAGTATCCTTGTCCACTACCGTAGATAACAGTTAAGTCGCCAGGACAACTTTTTTTTCTGTTTACAGCCGTGTGGTGGCGTTAATACTTACATTGCTACATCCATGATTTCAGGAAAGTTAGAAGGGGCTATCTGGAGAGTCTGTGTCATTTTGTGTCTTCATCTGTGTCATATTATGGCTATAAATGAACAAATTACAAAAATATCTACAAAGTGGCTACCAACAGTAGAGTCGCCATCTAGTGTTTATTTACTGAGTGTCGTACCGCTGTCGTCGTCGCCCGAAAAAAAAACGCGCAGCGAAATTTGAAACCGTCTATACTTGCGGATACAAAGCATAAAACAACGCTGAAACAGAGTAGATTATACAGTCATGATATAAACTACTGTCTATCATCTTCAGTGGCACATAAAAATCAGTAGTGATGCTATAATTCGTAATATTTGGCGGCTGGCGACATGACTGCAAGTGGCGACTTAACTGTTATCTACGGTAGCTAATATGGTATATTAAGTCACATTTCGTAGTTTTATGGCTAACAACAGACAATTTTATATAGCCAAGGACAGATCGGGGCGTAATTTCAAGGATGAGGATTTCAAGGTCAAGGATGGATGTTGGGCATATGATAAGATAAGATAAGATTTTCATCCTATCTAGACACTTTGCAAGTACCAACTACAAGGTTATTGACTATACAAAGCGCCGCCACGTCAGCACGAACTAGGCGGACTCGAACCGCTGACCGAATGCACAGGGACGCTGCACATTGCGAACTCACGTCTCTACCAACCTTGCCACCCTGACGGGCTAAGCATGAAGGACAAGCCCTTGCATTGTTACAAGGAGGATTAACATTAAACTACTTCTGTCAACCTCTTAACTCATGCATTGACTAGCATTTAATAATATAATTAGTTGAATAAAGTAGTGTTAATAAACAAATTAGTGATCCTAGAGTGCGAGGCTGCATCACTGCCGGGCTGCTTCACAGTAACGCCCGGCAGGCTGTGTGTGACTGTGTGGTTACCGTAGCGGCCCACGTGGCACCAGGCAGGCTGTGTGTGACTGTGTGGTTACCGTAGCGGCCCTCGTGGCACCAGGCAGGCTGTGTGTGACTGTGTGGTTACCGTAGCGGCCCACGTGGCACCAGGCAGGCTGTGTGTGACTGTGTGGTTACCGTAGCGGCCATCGTGGCACCAGGCATGGCTTATCTGCATCATGTAAAGCTTGCCAAGATTGAAACAGATATAGACATACAAGATAATAGACAGTGATGCCAAAGATGAAGATGAAGATGATGACGAGAGAGAGAGAGAGAGAGAGAGAGAGAGAGAGAGAGAGAGAGAGAGAGAGAAGAGAGAGAGAGAGAGAGAGAGAGAGAGAGAGAGAGACACAGAGCGAGAGAGAGAGACAGAGAGAGAGAGACACACAGAGAGAACATAAGAACATAAGAAAATAAGGAAGCTACAAGAGGCCGCGAGGCCTACACGTGGTAGTTCCTGTCACCTAACACTACCTACATCCACCTTTCATCCCCATCCATGAACTTATCCAGCTCCCCTTTAAAGCTCCCTAATGACTCCGCACTAACTACCTGTCTACTGAGACCATTCCACTCATTCACCACCCTATTTGTGAACCAGTTTTTCCCTATTTCCTTTCTAAATCTACGCTTTTCCAGCTTGAATCCGTTACTTCTTGTTCTACCCTGGTTAAAAGCCGTAAGAACTTTTCCTACCTCTCCTTTATTAAATCCCTTTATCCACTTAAAAACTTCTATCAGATCGCCCCTTACTCTGCGTCTCTCGAGTGAGTGTAATTTTAATAACTTCAATCTCCTCTCATAACTAAAGTTACGCATCCCTTGTATCATTTTGGTCATCCTTCTCTGCACTTTTTCTAACAACACTATATCCATCCTGTAATATGGAGACCAAAACTGAACTGCATAGTCTAGGTGAGGCCTGACTAGAGCCAGATAAAGCTTTAGAATAACTTCCGCACTTCTACTTTTAACACTTCTGGTAATGAATCCTAATACTCTATTAGCTCTATTTCTGGCCTCAATACATTGTTTCCTAGGTCGGAGGTCTGGGCTCACCCTCACTCCAAGATCTTTTTCACCTTCTGATCTTTTCAGCGATACATTGCTTATGGTGTATCTATTACCAGGGTTTTTTCTACCAACATTCATAACGCTACATTTATCAATATTAAATTCCATCTGCCATCTGACTGCCCACTCGTTAAGTTTATCTAAGTCTCCCTGCAATATGTTTACGTCAGACTGTGATCCAATAATCCTACCTAACTTAGTATCATCAGCAAACTTGCTGATATCACTGCTAATCCCACTATCCAAGTCGTTGATGTAAATCAAAAATAGTAATGGGCCCAAAACAGACCCTTGTGGAACTCCACTTGTCACCAGTCCCCATTCAGATTTGGAACCATTAATTGTAACCCTTTGTTGCCTATTACTTAGCCAGAGAGAGAGACACACAGAGAGAGAGAGACACAGAGAGAGAGAGAGAGACACAGAGAGAGAGAGACACAGGGAGAGAGAGAGACACACACACACAGAGAGAGACACAGAGAGAGAGAGACACACAGAGAGAGAGACACACAGAGAGAGACACACACAGAGAGAGACACAGAGAGAGAGACACACACAGAGAGAGACACACAGAGAGAGACACACAGAGAGAGAGAGACACACAGAGAGAGACACAGAGAGAGAGAAACACACACAGAGAGAGACACACACACAGAGAGAGACACACACAGAGAGAGACACACACAGAGAGAGACACACAGAGAGAGAGAGAGACACACAGAGAGAGAGAGACACACAGAGAGAGAGAGACACACACAGAGAGACACACACAGAGAGACACACACAGAGAGACACACACAGAGAGAGACACACAGAGAGAGACACACAGAGAGAGAGAGAGACACAGAGAGAGACGCAGAGACAGAGAGAGACGCAGAGACAGAGAGACAGATTATTTCCAAAGCTATTCAGAATTCATGATAAAATTAAGCATCTTACTTTTTTTCCAAATACAAAATCTTACTTTTTTTTGTGTTTCTGTTGTTAAGAATTAAATAATATCAACAACTTATATATATATAGGTAGGAACACAATACTAGTTAGTACTTAGGTCTGTGAGAAGGAAACCCACAAGACCTATTGCCCCAAGCTATAGTGTATTTTTGTTATTATGGTCGAAATGCAGTAAGGAAGCCACGCCCCCTGCCTGCCCTTCTATGCTACGGGGCAGCTGATTGGCGCATTCCTCGTATCATCACCCATCACAATATCTTCACTACTTAACAGCGGCGTGACCACTGGACAGAGCAATCTTCACTACAGAGGGTGACAAAATAAAAAAATCCCTTTGTAGTGAAGATTGCTCTGTCCAGTGGTCACGCGCTGTTAAGTAGTGAAGATATTGTGATGGGTAGTGATGATACGAGGAATGCACCAATCAGCTGCCCCGTAGAATAGAAGGGGAGGCAGGGGGCGTGGCTTCCTTACTGCATTTTGACCATAATAACAAAAATAGACTATAGGTAGGTAGACGGAGGAGCTCAAGCAGGAGTGGGTGGGTGGAGATACTATGGATGATATAGCAGGGATTCTTTCATTGTTTACATCGTTAATTAGCGTTGAAATATATGTGTCAGCAATCCTTACCAACCATTATGAACGCAGCAATATTGTCTCGCAACATTTATAAAACAAACACCTACCGTAGATAACACTATAGTCGCCAGTCACTTCCCACTGCACTAATGTCGCCAGGCACCATATATTACGAATTTAGGCATCACTACAGACTTTTATGTGCCACTGAAGACATGTAGTGTGATGTACGTAATATAAACTACTGTGCATGCGTCTTCAGTGGCACATAAAACTCTGTAGTGATGCTAAAATTCGTAATATATTGTGCCTGGCGACATTAGTGCAGTGGCAAGTGACTGGCGACTATAGTGTTATCACGGTAGAAAAGGAAAATCACTCATTTTTTTTCCCAGACCTGTTGGTGAAACTGAACTTATTTGTAAAGGGGATAAAATATCTTTGGCAAATATGTCTCTGTGTTGTGGCTGTCCAGATCAAAGAAGGAATTGTCCAGGTCACTCTTTGGGGAGGTTTGCTATTTGACCAATCATCTGGAGTACGAGACTTTAGTTCTGTAACATACGGGTGGTGAGTTCTATCACAAACTGTCAGGTCTACATCGGAGTCCCATGCTATTCCTAACATTTACTTTAACCCCTTGAGACCCAGAACGTAATTTCCATTGTAATTTGGGTACCATTAGACGATTTTTAGTGAATATAAGCAATATTTTATAGATATGACCTGTTTAGTAGCCTTATCCACTAGTTAATTTGGTATATTTAGTTATCTTTCGTAATATTAGGGCTCGAAAACAGACAATTTTTTATAGCCAAGGAAAGATCTAGACGTGAAGGTGTTAAAAGTGGGTTTAAGATTGAGTATATGGCTGCTTCATGTTCTCAAAAAGGGCGCATTGAGGTTTTTCAAGGGTTTTTTTTCCATATCCAGAAAACCGTCTAGAGATCAGTTTACCTCACCAACGGAGTCCTTTCAGACACATTTCTACACATCGTTATCATTTGCACTATAGATTGAATTAAAAGAACTATAAATGCAAAAATTTTCAGAGTAGTGTGGCAAGTTAAAATCCTCTCCCAAGCTTAGACTTACTTTCGCTTTCTTATTCGATTTATGGAAATGTCGCCGATGGGAATTCTCGCCGAAACAACAAACTAGAACTCTCGTCGACGTGGAAATTTTAACCTAACCTGGACAATGGCACCTAATCTAACCTAACTGATCAAGCTAACGATAGTATCTCATCCCTGAATGCAGAAACACGGGTAACACTTGATTAAATGTATCTATTGGCTCCTGTAATATCAAGAATTGGAACACTCGATGACGGCGGTGAGTGTTCCGATCGGCGACAGTTCCAGGTACCTCTTATTCAGATCTAATTATTATGTCATATATATAATCTTAAAACAGCCATGGCGTTATACTCTCCCCTCTTCTTTATGACCATTGTTGGTTTCCTCAGAACAATAGTTTGTCAAAAAAAAAATCAGTTTCCATTGACAACTATAACAAATTTGATGTTTAGCCTTCTTCCTCTATAGGCTGCTTTCACTTGGCACTTCTCTTTAGTACAAAACAAAAGGTCTGGCCAATCATGATTCTAGACCTTTTGCAGAGACACAGTGTTTGCTACCCTTCTGACATTACTGTTAAGGTCTGAGCTCGTCAGAAAAAGCCTCATGGCCTGATGTAGCTGACTTCTTGATAATTTATTGTGGTTATTGGGGGATCAAGGACAGCCTTCCACAATTCAGTAGATGGTATTCATATGTCATCTATAATCATTCCAATATATTCCAATAGCATGCAATATATCACATGGAAATGATGGATGGCATGAAAATATTTTGTAGGAAAATCGAATCATCATAGACGTCCTAGGTTGAACATGAGTTTTCCGGCTCTCCTTGGCCATTGTAATCCATGCATTATCATCCTTGGCCATTGTAATCCATGCATTATTATCCTTGGCTATTGTAATCCATGCATTATTATCCTTGGTTATTGTAATCCCCTTCACGCCCAGATCTTTCCTTTGCTATGAAAAATTGTAGGTTGTGGAGCCATAAAATTACGAAAAGTCACTGAATATACCAAATTAGTTAATGGACAAGGATACTAAACAGGTCATATCTATAAAATGTTTCTTATATTCACTAAAAATTGTCTAATGGTACCCAAATTACAATGGAAATTACGGTCTGGGTCTGAAGGGGTTAATACTGTGTGTGGTGTGTGAGGTGTCTACTGTCTAGTGGTGTTCAGCGTGTATTGTATGTACATAAACATTGTGTACTGGGATATGTGCGTGTGATTCCCATGACTTGCTTTGACCTTTGTTAGAACACGATCGTCTGGGATACATTATAAGTAACACCTTTAAGAGGAGCAGCGTGTTCATACTCCACACATCGCCTTGTACCACAGCTGCATGTCAAATAACTGTGCACTTCTTTGGGTCAGTTATTGTTTGCATATCGGAACTATAAATGCAGTTATTTTTTTTAGTAAAGGTTTCCAATGCAAGATAAAGTTGTAGAAGAGTAGTTGTAATAATTCTATTTTTTTACTGACAAACAGTTGCAGTGTTACTCGTGGGTTTTAATTGTATTTTATGCTTTCATATACTTCAACCATTATCTATAGTACAGCCAAATTCCCAACATCCGACCTCCAAACATCCGACTTGTCCAAACAACCGACTTTTTTCACCACCACATTGTGTCTTGTTTTGGCCATTTATTTTACTTCGTTTTTTTTTTTAGTTTAATAGAAAACATTGATTTGTGGCTTTATTTATGCATGAATTTTACTTTCGCGTCTACCACTGGCTCGGCCTTCAAGAGCTGCATCTTTTATGTTCTATACCATTTTGTCCTTACGTTTATGGTTACTGTGATATCCGAACATCCGACTATTCCAATTATCCGACCTACCTTCGGTCCCCCCAAGGTCGGATAATTAATACTTACCTGTATTAAAGAAGCCTAATACCGAAATTTAAAGACATGTGCTAATTCTAAGACTTTTCCTACATAGAAATTAAGATATTTTTAAGCCTTCTGTATCATCTCATTGAGTGATAACATGCCACACATAATTTGCATACATTCCATGCAAATAATGCTTACATTATTTTATATTTAGGAAATTCAAGTTCGTGTATCATTTTTTCAAAGCTTCAGTAATGATGACAAGGATCTGTTTCTTCCTTCCCTCACAGTGTTTACGAATTAGCGCCAAAGATGTAGTGGAGGACATGAAGCTGTTTATGTCCGGCAAGGGTCTGTCTGGACGCAGCCGGGCAGCGCGGGCCGCCAGGGTGGAACACATCCCTCCCCCCCCTCAGGAGCCCGCACCCGAGCCCCCCCTCGTGGCCAACGGTTACCGAGCTGACTTCTGTGAGTGTTGCTTACATGTTTTGGGGAAGGGAACTATGCAGGTACATTCATCAGTAGCAATTTACAGTGAACTAGTTCCACATGGCACTAGCTTGGTGAATCCTTAGATGGAGGTATTAAAATAAGTTTTGACACGTTGAAGCTTACCATACAAGCCTGTCCATGATGCCTGCTGGTACTGAGTGGGCTTCAACACTATGTTCCACGACTAACACAGACAATGGCGAAAAGGAAAATGATTAAAACTTACTAACTTTATTGTGGACGACAGTTGTGAGCTCCCAATTTTTAGAATCATGAAAATTTGTAAACGGAATGCGTATCTCGGTTTTAAGATGCTACATAGAAAGACCTTCCCATTGCTGTACTCTCACATCCTGGACACAGCACAGAAGAGTGTAATTCATATAATGGAATGGTTTAGCAGTACATAGAGCCTCTATATCCTCTATATCCCAACACTACCACCCCCACCATCCCTTCTACCACCACCACTACTACCATGCCTGAAATCCGTGAACATCAACTACAACTCATACCTGAGATAGGTAAAATTTGTGTATCCTACTGTTGTGTGAAGCTTGCAGTCCCTCCATTGTATTTTATCACGAGCCGCCACTGCATGGAGGGCCATGTATCATGCCTCAATGGCTCTCAGCTGTGAGATGAAAGAGCTGACAACTCCTCCACCAAAGAAATGTCCAAAAAGAAAAGTAATGTTCCCATGAAGAGGTGGTGTACAAAAGCTTGATGATCCATAAAGTAGATAATAATGAAGTAAATTCAAAATTGAGGTGCCTGCACAATTATGTCCGTTATGTTCATGCATTGCCTTGTGTCTCAGTGATCCCTGCAATGAGGGAAAGATGAGTTTTTCTCTGCAAGTATCCGCCATGATTCAGCGTGGCATTATTTACTGCCAACAAGCAGGCGCATCAGTCACGCCATCCTCTCCCTGGCCACTGCCCAACATGCACTTGTCTCCAAACGCTTTCTGCAAACCCCTCCCACCAGTCTGTGCCAATTCTTTGCTGTTGCAGCACTGACTGCTTGTATTAGCACAAGCAGGTGCATTAGCGGATGCTGTGCCAGCCAGATACAAACACATGATGGTCATTGCTGCCTCCCAACAACGTAGTCTTGCTAGGAGTGTACTTTTGATGTGCTGGCTTGTTGTAGCCATATGAGCAGGATTTATATTTCATCTACTCATCATCACCCATGAGTCTGCCACACCTGCACCGCGCACCCCACGACCCTTCATCACCCATGAGTCTGCCACACCTGCACCACGCACCCCACGACCCGTCATCACCCATGAGTCTGCCACACCTGCACCACGCACCCCACGACCCGTCATCACCCATGAGTCTGCCACACCTGCACCACGCACCCCACGACCCGTCATCACCCATGAGTCTCCCACACCTGCACCGCGCACCCCACGACCCGTCATCACCCATGAGTCTGCCACACCTGCACCGCGCACCCCACGACCCGTCATCACCCATGAGTCTGCCACACCTGCACTGCGCACCCCACGACCCGTCATCACCCATGAGTCTGCCACACCTGCACCGCGCACCCACGACCCATCATCACCCATGAGTCTCCCACACCTGCACCGCGCACCCCACGACCCGTCATCACCCATGAGTCTCCCACACCTGCACCGCGCACCCACGACCCGTCATCACCCATGAGTCTCCCACACCTGCACCGCGCACCCACGACCCGTCATCACCCATGAGTCTGCCACACCTGCACCGCGCACCCCACGACCCGTCATCACCCATGAGTCTGCCACACCTGCACCGCGCCACCCACGACCCGTCATCACCCATGAGTCTGCCACACCTGCACCGCGCACCCCACGACCCGTCATCACCCATGAGTCTGCCACACCTGCACTGCGCACCCCACGACCCGTCATCACCCATGAGTCTCGCCACACCTGCACCGCGCACCCCACGACCCATCATCACCCATGAGTCTCCCACACCTGCACCGCGCACCCCACGACCCGTCATCACCCATGAGTCTCCCACACCTGCACCGCGCACCCCACGACCGTCATCACCCATGAGTCTCCCACACCTGCACCGCGCACCCCACGACCCGTCATCACCCATGAGTCTGCCACACCTGCACCGCGCACCCCACGACCCGTCATCACACCATGAGTCTGCCACACCTGCACTGCGCACCCCACGACCCGTCATCACCATGAGTCTGCCACACCTGCACCGCGCACCCCACGACCCATCATCACCCATGAGTCTCCCACACCTGCACCGCGCACCCCACGACCCGTCATCACCCATGAGTCTCCCACACCTGCACCGCGCACCCCACGACCCGTCATCACCCATGAGTCTGCCCACACCTGCACCGCGCACCCCACGACCCGTCATCACCCATGAGTCTGCCACACCTGCACCACGCACCCCACGACCCGTCATCACCCATGAGTCTGCCACACCTGCACCGCGCACCCCACGACCCATCATCACCCATGAGTCTGCCACACCTGCACCGCGCACCCACGACCCGTCATCACCCATGAGTCTGCCACACCTGCACCGTGCACCCCACGACCGTCATCACCCATGAGTCTGCCACACCTGCACCGCGCACCCCACGACCCGTCATCACCCATGAGTCTCCCACACCTGCACCGTGCACCCCACGACCCGTCATCACCCATGAGTCTCCCACACCTGCACCGTGCACCCCACGACCCATCATCACCCATGAGTCTGCCACACCTGCACCGCGCACCCCACGACCCGTCATCACCCATGAGTCTGCCACACCTGCACCGCGCACCCCACGACCCGTCATCACCCATGAGTCTCCCACACCTGCACCGTGCACCCCACGACCCATCATCACCCATGAGTCTGCCACACCTGCACCGCGCACCCACGACCCGTCATCACCCATGAGTCTGCCACACCTGCACCACGCACCCACGACCCGTCATCACCCATGAGTCTCCCACACCTGCACCGCGCACCCACGACCCTTCATCACCCATGAGTCTGCCACACCTGCACCGCGCACCCACGACCCTTCATCACCCATGAGTCTGCCACACCTGCACCACGCACCCCACGACCCGTCATCACCCATGAGTCTGCCACACCTGCACCACGCACCCACGACCCGTCATCACACATGAGTCTGCCACACCTGCACCACGCACCCCACGACCCTTCATCACCCATGAGTCTCCCACACCTGCACCACGCACCCCACGACCCGTCATCACCCATGAGTCTCCCACACCTGCACCACGCACCCACGACCCGTCATCACCCATGAGTCTGCCACACCTGCACCACGCACCCCACGACCCGTCATCACCCATGAGTCTGCCACACCTGCCCCCACGCACCCACGACCCGTCATCACCCATGAGTCTGCCACACCTGCACCACGCACCCCACGACCCGTCATCACCCATGAGTCTGCCACACCTGCACCGCGCACCCACGACCCTTCATCACCCATGAGTCTGCCACACCTGCACCGCGCACCCACGACCCGTCATCACCCATGAGTCTGCCACACCTGCACCACGCACCCCACGACCCTCATCACCCATGAGTCTCCCACACCTGCACCACGCACCCCACGACCCGTCATCACCCATGAGTCTGCCACACACTGCACCACGCACCCACGACCCGTCATCACCCATGAGTCTGCCACACCTGCACCACGCACCCCACGACCCTTCATCACCCATGAGTCTCCCACACCTGCACCACGCACCCCACGACCCGTCATCACCCATGAGTCTGCCACACCTGCACCACGCACCCCACCACCCGTCATCACCCATGAGTCTCCCACACCTGCACCACGCACCCACGACCCGTCATCACCCATGAGTCTCCCACACCTGCACGCGCACCCCACGACCCGTCATCACCCATGAGTCTGCCACACCTGCACCACGCACCCCACGACCCGTCATCACCCATGAGTCTGCCACACCTGCACCACGCACCCCACGACCCGTCATCACCCATGAGTCTGCCACACCTGCCCCCGCGCACCCCACGACCCGTCATCACCCATGAGTCTCCCACACCTGCACCACGCACCCCACGACCCGTCATCACCCATGAGTCTCCCACACCTGCACCACGCACCCCACGACCCGTCATCACCCATGAGTCTCCCACACCTGCACCGCGCACCCCACGACCCGTCATCACCCATGAGTCTGCCACACCTGCACCGCGCACCCCACGACCCGTCATCACCCATGAGTCTGCCAGACCTGCACCGCGCACCCCACGACCCGTCATCACCCATGAGTCTCCCACATCTGTACCGCGCACCCCACGACCCGTCATCACCCATGAGTCTGCCAGACCTGCACCACGCACCCCACGACCCTTCATCACCCATGAGTCTCCCACACCTGCACCACGCACCCCACGACCCGTCATCACCCATGAGTCTGCCACACCTGCACCGCGCACCCACGACCCGTCATCACCCATGAGTCTCCCACACCTGCACCGCGCACCCCACGAGCCGTCATCACCCATGAGTCTGCCACACCTGCACCGCGCACCCACGACCCGTCATCACCCATGAGTCTCCCACACCTGCACCACGCACCCCACGACCCGTCATCACCCATGAGTCTGCCACACCTGCACCACGCACCCCACCACCCGTCATCACCCATGAGTCTCCCACACCTGCACCACGCACCCCACGACCCGTCATCACCCATGAGTCTCCCACACCTGCACGCGCCACCCCACGACCCGTCATCACCCATGAGTCTGCCACACCTGCACCGCGCACCCCACGACCCTTCATCACCCATGAGTCTGCCACACCTGCACCACGCACCCCACGACCCATCATCACCCATGAGTCTGCCACACCTGCACCACGCACCCCACGACCCGTCATCACCCATGAGTCTGCCACACCTGCACCACGCACCCCACGACCCGTCATCACCCATGAGTCTGCCACACCTGCACCGCGCACCCCACGACCCGTCATCACCCATGAGTCTGCCACACCTGCACCACGCACCCCACGACCCGTCATCACCCATGAGTCTGCCACACCTGCACCGCGCACCCCACGACCCGTCATCACCCATGAGTCTGCCACACCTGCACCGCGCACCCCACGACCCGTCATCACCCATGAGTCTGCCACACCTGCACCACGCACCCCACGACCCGTCATCACCCATGAGTCTGCCACACCTGCACCGCGCACCCCACGACCCGTCATCACCCATGAGTCTGCCACACCTGCACCACGCACCCCACGACCCGTCATCACCCATGAGTCTGCCACACCTGCACCGCGCACCCACGACCCGTCATCACCCATGAGTCTCCCACACCTGCACCGCGCACCCCACGACCCGTCATCACCCATGAGTCTCCCACACCTGCACCGCGCACCCCACGACCCGTCATCACCCATGAGTCTCCCACACCTGCACCACGCACCCCACGACCCGTCATCACCCATGAAGCCGTTTCTCATTTCAAGAGATGACAGATTCTAAGCTTTTATTTATGATAAAAACAGTTGTCAAGTGATACATTAAATTACAGTTTTTTCTTCTTCTGGCTTACTCCTATCCAGTGTCAGCTGGAGTGCAGCTGTAAGGCATCTGTTACTCCAGATTATTGTCTGCGGCAGATTGTTCTTATTGAACGTTACATTATATCATGGGATAAAAGTTAAATCCTTACAGCATGTTAAAACAAACAAGAAGGCAGCTGCACCCTGCCTCCTCTACATTTCAAACGCTGGCAGCTGCTGGGATTATATCTGCAACGCATGTTTCTGGCTCACAGGAAAGTGCAGATCCACTTTAGTATGAAAATATTTTACTTGCACACAAGTGGCAGGGCACTCATGCAATACCAGCTCCCTTATCATCGATCTGCAAGGTCATGGACAGCATGGTTTCTGTGCAGTCATTGCGGTGCATTCACTAGGAAAGCCTGCGTCCTTGCTTCTCCTAGTTATATTTCCGCGTTGTATACCTACCATATTATTTTGGGTAAAAAATTATTGCTCTGAATGCACATGGTAATCATCATCATCATCATCATCAAATATTACAGTACAGCGCTAAAGAAAGGCCTCTCCTAAGCCTCCTCAGTTACAACACTGTCCATTTCTGTCAAGCTCTATCAACAGATTTTCAGGCCCACATTTGCATCTTTCATACATATAATATTCGGCTCCGTGTCTCCTGGGATCCGGTAATCCGGTTTGTCTTTACTTCATCTGTTCTGCTCATCAAACCACACATTTTGTAAGGGAGAAAAGAAAGCACATTAGGATCGCATAAAAGTTCTGACAGTAACAAGGCAATTTATAATTCGACAATATTAGGGGTTCAAGATTCCAATACTAGTGACAATGAGTTACTTGTGGTGTGGACAGCGTGGAGGATGAGAGTAATGAACATGTTAAGTTGCACTGTTAACATAAACCTTGGTGTAAATAGTAAGGGAGAAGGAATGAACTTGTGTCGTTAGGGGGGGGGGGGGGAGGGGGGGGTAACACCGCACACTTGAGGGGCTCCGATTTTTTTTTTTTTTTTTTTTTTCCCCTAGTTTTTTTTAGTTTTTTTTTATTTGCTTATATGTTTAAATGTAATAATGTAAATATAGTTTTTTTTTAAAGAAGAAAAAAAAAGGTTGCTTTGGACACTTGGAAAGATTGGGTGAGTGAGTTAACAAGAAGGATATACAAGAGCATAAAATCCCCATAAAATCTCCCAAAAATCCCATAAAATCCCCAAAAAATCCCATAAAATCACCCCAAAATCCCATAAAATCTCCCAAAAATCACAAAATCCCCATAAAATCCCAAAAATCCCATAAAATCCCCCCAAAATCTCAAAATCCCCCCAAAATCCCATAAAATCCCCCAAAAATCCCATAAAATCTCCAAAAATCCCATAAAATCCCCCAAAAATCTCAATCCCCCAAAATCCAATAAAATCTCCCAAAATCCAATAAAATCCCATAAAAGTACGTGGATGCTGGGAGTGTGATTGGATGCCCCCTGGTCCTCGCACCTGACAGTCTCCCTTCATGCTCCCACACTGAATGCTGCATCACAGCCTACCAGCCCAAAGTCGTGGCCTACATTTTATTGTTACTAAAAATAAGGCTGCTTTATTCAATATTAATTATTTTAATGAAACATAATACTATAAGTTTTGGATTGAGTATTTATTATCTATATCAGGTTTTTCTTGAAGATTCAGACTATTCACCATACACCCTTTTTTTTTCTAAACATTTTCCTGTCTCTCTCTCTCTCTTCTCTTCTCCTCTCTCTCTCTCGTCTCCTCTCTCTCGTCTCTCCTCTCTCTCTCCTCTCTCTCTCTCGCTCTCTCTCTCGCTCTCTCTCTCGCTCCTCTCTCGCTCTCCTCTCTGCGCTCTCTCCCCTCTCTCTCTCTCCTCTCTCTCTCGTCTCTCTCTCTCTCTCGCCTCTCTCTCTCTCTCTCTCTCCTTTCCTCTCTCGCTCTCCCTCTTCCTCTCTCTCCTCTCTCTCTCTCTCTCTCTTTTCTCTCTCTCCTCTCTCTCTCTCTCTCTCCTCTCCTCTCTCTCTCCTCTCCTCTCTCTCTCTCTCTCTCTCTCTCTCTCGTCGCTCTCGCTCTCGCCTCGCTTCGCTCTCGCTTCCTCGTCTCTCTCGCTCTCATGCCTTCTCGCTCCGGCTAACATTCAATTATTATCCAATAAGTAAGATGTTCCTGTACTTTTTTTTCTTATAATCTGCCTTGTTGCTTGACACAGTATGTTGAACATCTCAATTTCCTGCTCGGCTTTCATTTACTGGTTTTTCAAAAATACTCGCCACCACCATCTGGCTGTTTTTACTCCGACATACTGTTAAACTTTGTATCACCAGCACGGGCTCTCTTCACCAGGAACTCTTCTTGGCAGAAATTAGCATCGTTTACCTCCGCCAACGAAGTTGGAGGGGTTATGTTTTCACCCCGATCTGTTTGTCTGTCTGTCTGTCTGCTAGTGTACAGGCTTTCTCGAAAAGTTACGAATAGATTTGGACCAAACTCGGTATACCAAGTCTATTTGGTAAAAGGGAAAAACTGTTTTAAAATTTTGGATGAAATCTATTGATAACTGTTGCCATGGCAACCAATTGATAAAATATTTGGCCGGAGGTATGCGCTCATACTGAGTTGCTTTATATATATATATTATATATATATTTTATATATATATATATATATAATATATATATATATATATATTTTATACACGTATATTTGATGAAATATTCGGGCGGAGGTATGCGCTCTACTGAGTCCCCCCCCCCTAGTTTACCTCTGCGGCACTACGATTTCAGCTACCGTTGTGGCTAGGTAATACTTTTCTGCTAAAAAAAAAGCTACCGTTGTGGCTAGGCAATACTTTTCTGCTAAAAAAAACTCGTGGTCAAGTAAGAAAAGATCAAGTTTAGTTTTTGCTTAGTGCGGAAGAAATAGTTTTACCAAAGGCAATCATGTTATTGGAATCAGCAGTCAAATCATGTGGTCAGCTCTGATTCTTAACCAACAAATGAAAGTGGTGTAGGTAGTTCAAGAAGGTTACATAGCCTACAACCTTATCATCATGGCTTGGATGATACCCCGTCGATTGTTTGCGTAGTGAAAATTTGTTGGCGTCACTGGAAGATTCATAAGCACAGCATGGAAAGGGAGGGGAGGGGTCACACGACATACGTAATGGGGAAGATAATACCAAAAAGCTGTATTTTAATTAACAGGTATGCCTACTACCACCCTTCTGGATATCCAAGGAATGTCGCCCAGTAAGATTTGCTTTAAAAATATTCTGTGCCATGGGGCGGACATTACCTAGGTCATGCATGGGAAGGGATGATGTATTGCGTGCGTGGTGGCAGTTGTGTGTGAACAGCGTGGTGGTCACCGAGGGACAGGGCGGCTGGTGCAGGCTGGCCGAGGCTGGTGGGAGGACTGAACTGAGTCGTGGGCGTGGGTGGGCCTGCGGGCGGGGGTGTGGGAGGGAGGGAAGGAGGGGGAGGGTTTATATCGTGGTTTCCGGGAGGGTGGAGGCGAGGGCGGCGGCGCGTGACTGTTGTTGGCGGCCTCCCCACCACCACCTCCCACCACCACCACCACCACCCTCACCACCTCCCACCGGTCACTGCCGTTATTTCTGCTTCTGCTGGTCTTTCCCCTCCTGAAATGGCTGGGGAAAATGGCTGAAATGGCTGGGGAAAGAGGCGAAATGGCTGAAATGGCTGGGGAAAGAGGCGAAATGGCTGAAATGGCTGGGAAAAGAGGCGAAATGGCTGGGAAATTGGGGAAAATGGCTGGGGAAAGGGAAAATGGCTGGGAAAAGAGGAAAAATGGTTGGGAAAAGGAAGGAAAATGGCTGAAATGGCTGGAGAAAAGGGGGATAATGGCTGAAATGGCTGGAGAAAAGGGGGATAATGGCTGAAATGGCTGGAGAA
Source organism: Chionoecetes opilio (assembly GCA_016584305.1). NCBI lineage: Eukaryota > Metazoa > Arthropoda > Malacostraca > Decapoda > Majidae > Chionoecetes > Chionoecetes opilio. Next base: position 94,642 of record JACEEZ010023598.1, read on the forward strand.
AAGGGGGATAATGGCTGAAATGGCTGGAGAAAAGGGGGATAATGGCTGAAATGGCTGGAGAAAGGGGGATAATGGCTGAAATGGCTGGAGAAAAGGGGGATAATGGCTGAAATGGCTGGAGAAAAGGGGGATAATGGCTGAAATGGCTGGGGGAAATGGCTGAACTGGCTGGGAAAAGGAGGGAAAATGGCTGGAGAAAAGGGGGATAATGGCTGAAATGGCTGGGGAAAGGTGGAAAATGGCTGAACTGGCTGGGGAAAGGTGGAAAATGGCTGAAATGGCTGGGGAAAGGTGGAAAATAACTTAAATGGCTGGGGCCCGATTGGACTTTTTCCCCCAAATCCTATTACTGCCTACATCACACGACCTGTCATTATCCTTGGCGCCCCGGGATGTGCGATGACGCGTGGTGGTGTGGTGTTGCTGGAGGGCCCCTGGACGCCTGGTGGTGTGCCTGTGGTGGCGGCGACCCGAGTGAGGGGCCTGAGGGTGGGCTGGCTGGCTGGTCGAGTTATTGTTTTCTTTTTATTGACATTACAGCGTGATGTTGCGTTTTTCTTTGTAACATTATGGCGTGGGTTGTGGCGGGAGCAGCGTCGTTTAGTACCTTGTGCTCTGCTTCGTGGCGTCAGTGTTCTTGTTACTGCCGCTCTGACCTCCTTCAAGACTGTACTCCCGCATCATTAGCTTACCGTCAATAACACTATAGTCGCCACACTGCACTAATGTCGCCAGGCGTCATATATTACGAATTTCACCACTAAAGCATCACGACAGACTTGTATGCGTCACTGAAGAGGCATGCACAGTAGTTTATATTATGTAGCTGTCTTCAGTGCCACATAGAAGTCTGTAGGGATGCTAAAATTCGTAATATATGGCGCCTGGCGACATTAGTGCAGTGGCGACGATAGTGTTATTGACGGTAGAGGGGAAAGTATTGGTTTATCATTCATCTTCGCGGTAACACAGAATATGAGTGATGGGCCCATAGGTAATGTGTATATACGTGATAGGGTGGTGAGAAGTGTCAGAAGTAGGCGTGTCAGCAATTCAGGACAAGGTTAACCCCTTCACGCCCAGATCTTTCCTTTGCTATATAAAATCGTCTGTTGTTAGCCATAAAATTACGAAAAGGGACTTAATATACCAAATTAGCTAGTGGGGAAGGATACTAAACAGGTCATATCTATAAAATATTGCTTATGGTCACTAAAAATCGTCTAGTGGCACACAAATTACAGTGGAAATTACGTTCTGGGTCTCAAGGGGTAATATTGTTTTATAAAATGTTGTTTTTTCACCTGTGCCCTTCATCAAGATCAAGTATATTTCCATCCTTCAAACCTACTTGAGCTAGAAGGCAGCAGCAAGCAAGGCGAGAATTAGGTTAAGTTGGTCACGTATTGAGATCAATGTTTCGGCTTCGTCACTCCCTTGGGTGCGGCAATGATGTGGCAGGAAAAAAATGGAAAGCACTTCAGTTAACCCCTTCACACCCAGATCTTTCCTTTGCTATATAAAATTGTATGTTGTCGAGCCATTCAATTACAAAAAGTAACTGAATATAACAATTTATAGTCTATTTTTTTTAACGAGGCAACAAATCCTGTTCCCTTGCTGCTTACTGACTGATATTTAATGCCATGAGAAGGGAATACTACGCTTCTTCAAAATTTATGCTGTATTTTATCATAGTTAACCATATTATCAGGTAAACAGAGGCATCATTTTTAGCATGAGACCTTAAGATAGAATGGATTTTTTGCCATGTTGTAAAAAATAGACTATAGTTAGTGGACAAGGATACTAAACAGGTCACGTCTATAAAATATTGCTTATAGTCACTCAAAATCGTCAAATGGTACCCAAATTACAATGGAAATTACGCTCTGGGTCTCAAGGGGTTAAACGCGAGCTTGAACGATACATTGCGAACACGTCACTGCGAGGAAGGAAGAGTAGATGCTTCACTCTCGCGGTGTTGTGTTGCCTGGTAAATAATAAGGTAGCGAGCAAGATTAACCCCTTGAGACCCATAACGTAATTTCCATTGTAATTTGGGTACCATCAGACGATTTTTAGTGACTATAAGCAATATTTTATAGTTATGACCGGTTTAGTATCCTTGTCCACTAACAAATTTGGTATATTCAGTTAGTTTCCGTAATTTTATGGCTAACAACAGACGATTTTTTATAGCATAGGAAAAATCTGGGCGTGACGGGGTTACTAGACTAACTATCTATCTATTAAAAGTCTATTGATCTTGGTAGAGAGGAGGAGGCTCAGAAGGGCAGGACTGAAAGGGAAATGTCAGGGGCAGTGAAGGCAAGAGTTATCACTATTACCATCACGTGGGAAGGGAGGGAAGACGCGTATATCCAACAGGTAGTGGTGGTGGTGGTCGTCTTAATGGTTGCTGACATGACGACAATGTTGACGTAACGGTGGACCATCACGCCACCAGTCATAACCAACACCATATCTGAAGTTGTCGTGATAGCCTCGTTCACACACTATTCGTCACCTTGCCTTCCTCCTCCTCTCTTCCTCCTCCTCCTCCTCCTCCTTGCCTTCCCCTCTCTTCCTCTTCCTCCTTACCTTCCCTCCCTCTTCCTCCTCCTCCTCGCCTTCCCCTCTCTTCCTCCTCCTCCTTGCCTTCCCCCTCCTCCCTCCCTCTTCCTCCTTCTCCTTGCCCTGTCGCACTTCACCTAAGGAAATATAAAGAGGGTCGTCGGTGCCTTAGAGTGAGTTTTATAGGATCTTTTCATGAGTCAAGGGAATAGGGTGGCGGTGGTGGTGGTGGTGGTGGTGGTGGTGGCGATGGTGGTGGTGGTGGTGGTGGTGGTGTAGGGCAGACGGAGGTGCTATCTCGAGTGTGGCGTGGACGGCTGCTCGTGTTTGCACTGTACACACACACACACACACACACACACACACACACACACACACACACTCACACTCACACTCACACGCACACGCACACGCACACGCACACGCACGCACACACACACACACACACACAAGGTTATCGTGTGTGTTTGCGAAGGAATGGAAGAGGCTGTAGTAACTGGCCTGTCCAACCTGACGTGGCGATGTGTCCAGTTAGTTATAAGGGCATCCTCCGGGCTTGAGAGAGAGAGAGAGAGAGAGAGAGAGAGAGAG
>JACEEZ010023598.1:102809-120309 GCA_016584305.1 Chionoecetes opilio
AAGATCAGGTATGAGTATTATGGTCTCTGTAACTGCTCCTTCTCTTCCTGCTCCTATCCCTTCCCAGCCAAGTCTTGTTCGTTCCCGCGCCGAGCCTGCCGTCAAGTACCTCAGCGGCAGGGAAAAACTCGCCCACGGTCACGAAGTTGTTTTTGTTCCGTTCGGTGAATTTTTTCTTCTTTTTTACGAGAGTGACATTTAGCGCTGTGGGTATTGTCTGTCGATTCTTGTGGATTCTGGAAGAGGGAGGGAGAGAGGGTTATGACCACTGATCCATGCAGAGAGAGAGAGAGAGAGAGAGAGAGAGAGAGAGAGAGAGAGAGAGAGAGAGAGAGAGAGAGAGAGAGAGAGAGAGAGAGAGAGAGAGAGAGAGAGAGAGAGAGAGAGAGAGAGAGAGAGAGAGAGAGAGAGAGAGAGAGGAGGGGGGGGAGAGAAGAGAGAGAGAGAGAGAGAGAGAGAGAGAGAGAGAGAGAGAACTTATCACAGTAACAAGTAAATTTCCTCCCCCTCGCTGTAAATAATGTTCTCATGTGTTGATAGTTATGAATATACACGTATGTTAGCCAAGACTATCAGGAACACTATCTTCTTTCCTCCGTTAGCCTCTATATTCTATTCGCGTTTAATAAGTGTGCAAGTAAATGTTTCCGAAGGGGCCTGATACCTCTTACCACAAGGTTAGAAATTTAACTAGTAAAAAATGGGAATATGTGAGGCCATTACTGTGTGATCTGCTTTGCGGGAGTGTGACGCATGGGCTGTAAACATAAAGGTGAGAGAAAGGATGCATGTCTCGTGAATGAAGGGCCTGCAAACAATTACCAGGACGAGACAATTGGTTGATTTCATCGAGTGAGAAACTACAGACAAAGATGTGTGAAGAAACTACTTGAGATTGAGGAGATGGTAGTTCAAAGGATAGTACATAGGAACTACCACGTGTATATCTCGTGTATAGTAGTTCAAAGGATAGTACATAGGAACTACCACGTGTATATCTCTCGTGTATAGTAGTTCAAAGGATAGTACATAGGAACTACCACGTGTATATCTCTCGTGTATAGTAGTTCAAAGGATAGTACCTAGGAACTACCACGTGTATATCTCGTGTATAGTAGTTCAAAGGATAGTACATAGGAACTACCACGTGTATATCTCGTGTATAGTAGTTCAAAGGATAGTACATAGGAACTACCACGTGTATATCTCTCGTGTATAGTAGTTCAAAGGATAGTACATAGGAACTACCACGTGTATAGTAGTTCAAAGGATAGTACATAGGAACTACCACGTGTATATCTCTCGTGTATAGTAGCTCAAAGGATAGTACATAGGAACTACCACGTGTATATCTCTCGTGTATAGTAGTTCAAAGGATAGTACATAGGAACTACCACGTGTATATCTCTCGTGTATAGTAGTTCAAAGGATAGTACATAGGAACTACCACGTGTATATCTCGTGTATAGTAGTTCAAAGGATAGTACATATGAACTACCACGTGTATATCTCTCGTGTATAGTAGTTCAAAGGATAGTACCTAGGAACTACCACGTGTATATCTCTCGTGTATGTCTCACGGCCTCTTGTAGCTTCTTTATTTTCTTATATTCTCATGTGCTTATGTTCGTGTGGGACTTAGTAGTTAGGGGCACGTAAGAGGAATGAGAGGAAGGAGTCATGATGTTTTAAAATTGTAGATCCGAAGCAGAATATTACAGGTTTAGCCATAGACCACTGTAAAGCGAGATATAGTGGTCTATGGTGTAGCATAAAACCAAATAAGGCATAGAAAGATTGTGTACAGAAAATACTTGTTGGGTCACTGTGTACATGTGTGTGGGGGGCGCGGTAAGGTTAGGAGGTGTACATGAGTGTATACGTCTATGTTGGGGCTTTCACACACGTACACAGTTCCTCCAAAGAATCACGCCACAACTACAAAATCGAAAGACAGATTCCGTTAGTTTAATTCCTTCTAACAATCTCAACCCATTTCGAGACTACATATTATTTCAGGCGTGTTGGAGTAAATAATACGTTCGTAACTTATGGTATGTTATGTTTATGAGATTTTGTGAGATATGAGAATATGCTGAACTGTCATTTTTGTTTTATATTCAGTGAGTAAAGCGGTTGTCGAGATAGCACGTCAGAGTGTCACGTAGAGGCTGTGTCGCTGTTACTGTACTTACTGTAACTTATGGTATGTTATGTTTATGAGATTTTCTGAGATATGAGAATATGTTGAACTGTCATTTTTATTTTATATTCAGTGAGTAAAGCGGTTGTCAAGATAGCACGTCAGAGTGTCACGTAGAGGCTGTGTCGCTGTTACTGTGATCATATACAGTGTGAGGCCGACAGGTGTTTACATCGTGCACAGCGTTGGTAATATATCATCTGCACTGACCTCAATGGCAGCGTGTGTAGCCTAGCCTAATATAGACATGGCTCTTGTTTATATGCTTTTATATTCTTCTCTCTTCTTCTTTTCCTCTTCTTCTTCTTCTTTTTCTTTCTCCTTCCTCTTGTTTGTGTATGCGTCCATGGTGGTTTTCTTTTCTCTGCATGGTTCTTAGAGAGAGAGGGGAGAGAGAGAGGAGAGAGAGAGAGAGAGAGATGAGAGAGGAGAGAGAGGAGAGAGAGAGAAAGAGGGAGACGAGAGGAGAGAGAGAGAGTGAAAAGAGAGAGAGACGCTGGTAGGTTGAGGTAACAGAGAGAGACGCTGGTAGGTTGATGGAACAGGAGCGAGAGAGAGAGAGAGAGAGAGAGAGAGAGAGAGAGAGAGAGAGAGAGATGAAAAGAGAGGAGACGCTGGTAGGTTGAGGAACAGAGAGAAACGCGGTAGGTGAGGAATGGAGAGAGAGAGAGAGAGAGAGAGAGAGAGAGAGAGAGAGAGGAGAGAGAGAGAGAGAGAGAGATGAGAGAGAGAGAGAGAGAGAGAGAGAGGGGAGAGAGAGAGAGGGGAGAGAGAAAGTAGAGATATGAAAATGGGGGAGAGAGAGACGAGTAGTATGGTAACAGAGAGAGACGCTGGTAGGTTATGGAACAGAAGAAAAGAGAGAGAGAGAGAAAAGAAGAGAGAAAGAGAGAGAGGGAGAGAGAGAGGGAGAGAGATGAAAATGAGAGAGACGTGGTAGTTGAGGGAGAGAGAGAGAGAGAGAGAAGAGGAGAGAGAGAGAGGAGAGGACGCTGGTAGGTTTAGGTACAGAGAAAGAGAGAGAGAGAGAGAGAGAGAGAGAGAGAGAGAGAGAGAGAGAGAGAGCTGTAGGTTGATGGAACGAGAGAGGAGAGAGAGAGGGAGAGAGAGGAGAGAGATGAGAGAGCGAGAGAGATGAGAGAGAGAGTATTTTTGAACTAAATTAAAATAACACACGACGATAGATGTGAAGCAAAAGTCACAAAAACGTTGACGGAATTATAAGTGAAAGCGGAAAACTTATAAACTTTCGTCATGAAATAGACAGAGTTTGATATTTCAGTTGCCTTGACTTTTCTGTGATACTTTTTGCTTCTCTCTCTCTCTCTCTCTCTCTCTCTCTCTCTCTCTCTCTCTCTCTCTCTCTCTCTCTCTCTGCCCGTCAGTGTGGCAAGGTTGGTAGAGACGTGAGCTCGCAATGTGCAGCGTCCCTGTGCATTCGATCAGCGGTTCGAGTCCGCCTAGTTCGTGCTGACGTGGCGGCGCTTTGTATAGTCAATAACCTTGTAGTTGGTACTTGCAAAGTGTCTAGATAGGATGAAAATCTTCTCTCTCTCTCTCTCTCTCTCTCTCTCTCTCTCTCTCTCTCTCTCTCTCTCTCTCTCTCTCTCTCTCTCTCTCTCTCTCTCCCCCCCCCCCGATTCGCCAAGCTTTCGTTACTCTCCCGCACATCCATCACTTGCATCCTCTCAGCCCTCCCCTTCCATAGAACCTCCGCGTTTCCCCCTTCCTATAATACCCCCACGCCTGTTCCACGCCATCCCGTCATCGGTTCTCCCTCGGTAACTGTAGTCTCACGCCCGTCTCGGTCTGATGCCACTGCGTTGTGCGGTGGACAGCCATAACGCTCACCAATGGCCACAGTTCCTGATAACACCTGTAAACCTCGCCTCCATCATACAGCCATCAGTCTTTATAACGACCGTGCAATTATCAGCCCGTTCAATGGATGGGGAAAGGATTGGATGTGTCTTGTCTCTACTCGCCGCATGTTAGCTTGCGGATTCGAGCTGGAAAAGCGTAGATTTATAAAAGAAATAAGGAAAACTGCTTCACAAATAGGGTGGTAAATGATTGGAATGGACTCAGTAGACAGGTAGTTAGTGCGGAGTCATTAGGGAGCTTTAAAAGGAGGCTAGATCATTTCATGGATGGGGATGAAAGGTGGATGTAGGTAGTGTTAAGTAACAGGAACTACCTCCATGAACTACCTTTTCTATCTTGCCATGAACTACCTCATGTAGGTCTCGCGGCCTCTTGTAGCTTCCTTATTTTCTTATGTTCTTATGTTCTTAGGTTTGCGAAAATTGGGCCCCCTCACTCCCCCCCCTTCTGAACGCACGGGACTGGCTGAGGTGTTGGGTGTTGGGGCTTTAGAGCGGAACTTGGAGTAAGGCATTCTCACCCAACACCCAACACCTCAGCCAATCCCGTGCGTTCGGAAGGGGGGAGTGAAGGGGCCCCATTTTCGCCAACTTAACGTGCGGCGACTATAGTAAGATGACCATGGTAGAGTGCAGAAAGGGTCGAAGGTTAGAGTAGACTATTTTCTTGATCTCTTTCCTTGCCATGCCCGGCCTTGCATCTCCCCCTCAGCGGCCGTGTGTTTCCTGCAGAAGGATCGGTTATGTTCTTGTTACCAGGATGCTTGGGGTGAGCCGTGGCAAGACTGTACTACAAAGTTTGTATACGTGCTTATGGTTAGCTTAGAGGGAGAGGGGGAGAGAGAGAGATAGGGAGGAGGGAGAGAGAGGAGAGAGAGAGAGAGAGAGGAGACGAGAGAGAGAGAGAGATAGAAAAGAGAGAGAAGAGAGAGAGAGAAGAGAGAGAAGAGAGAGAATTTGTTTTTCGTCCTCAGCATTTTGTTACCTTTTCCTGGAAGTAGAAGAGAGACAGACACTTAGAGAGAGAGAGAGAGAGAGAGAGAGAGAGAGAGAGAGAGAGAGAGAGAGAGAGAGAGAGAGAGAGAGAGAGAGAGAGAGAGAGAGAGAGAGAGAGAGAGAGAGATGGTAACAGTTAAAGGTAGGAGTTGTATCACAGGGCGCTTTGCTACAGTGCTCATAATATGTATCCTTGGCCTTTTGCTCCTGTAGCTGCGGTTTCTCCCCCCCACCCCTACTTTCCCTACTCTTATAGCACACGAGTCTTCAGTATCTATCAAGAATAGATCTACCAAGGCCAAGGAAATAGAGATAGAGAAACAGAGATCCACCATAGATATCCAGCTCAGATAATGTCTTAAGCACTCGTAGATCAAGCCAGTTCTGGATGAGTGCTCGAAGTGTTAACATTTACTTTATATTTCATGGCGAGTAAATCAACAACTGTTTATTTTGTCTTATCATTGACTCGAAACTTATAACGTTGGTAGCAAATGTGGTTGTGACACGGCTTTACTGTAAGCTTCATTGTGTGTGGGTGTGGGTGAGTGGGTGTGCGCGTGTGTGTGCGCGTGTGTGTCACTGTGTTGGTGGGTAGTGTGGTGTGTGTGTGTGTACGTTTGTGTGTGTGTGTACGTTTGTGTGTGTGTGTACGTGTTTGTGTTGTGTCCGCAGCAACACAAGTTAATAGAAATGTGAAATTGAGGTTGCAGGTAACTCGGTAACTGGCCCTGTCAAATATTTGCTTTGTTAGTTTTGCCTGAATGGTGGTGGTGGTGGTGGTGGTGGTGGTGGTGTATCGTGACTGGGTGGCCTGGCTCTGTGCTTGTTTGTGTAGCCATGCATTGTATCGTGAAGGTCTTGGCTTATTGTGTCTACCGTAAGTTGTGTTTCCCCGTGTGTTGATGTGGACGTTATACAAAAGTAGGATGGGCAAGGTGAAGATATTTTTTCTTTTATCAACATGAGATTTCAAGCATCCGTGTAGCCTTCACTAACTCTAAGTGTAAGTGTATAGTAGTGCATTATAGAGCTTTAAATGACAGGTTACGGTGTGTTCGCCCGTGCGGTAAAGCAGACACAGGCAAGGGGACACACACTATAGAAATGGCTACTGTGTTTGTATATACTCCCGGAGGTGGAGATAGGGAGGGGGCTCGTGGAGACTGTGTGGCGGGTCGGGTAGTGAGGGAGTGTTAGCGTTGTGTTGTTAGCGGGTCACGCTCCGTCACGCCCCACAGCACCCCATGCCCCGCCCTGCCCGTGGCCCTGGGCTACTGTGCCCGGTGTGGGGGGGGGGGGGGGCAGAGAGAGGCCATAGCCCCCTCCGAAATTTCCTTCCTTCTAAGAAAAGAAAATATACTAACAGTCTGTAAAAAAAAATAAGAATTACAGGTTCTAGCGATGTGGCCGCGTCACCTGACCGTGGACACCTACCTTGCTTTGGTCGCGCTTATGCTTCACGAAATGCCTAGGACAAGCATCTAACACTACCTAAACTATTGCTTCAGTAGCAGAAATATGAAATAAGGCCTGACAAGGGAATCGGCTGATGGCGGAAACATTTACCATCCAGCGGTTAACTAGAAATCAGGCGGGTTTACTAGACTGGCTGGCGAAAAAAAAAAATTGGGCCCTCCCCGAAAAAAAATCCTGGGTGCGCCCCTGCTGTATCCTCCCCTACTGTGCCCTTCCCTTCTCTTCCCTTCCCTTCCCTTCCCTTCCCTTCCCTTCCCTTCCCTTCTGTACCCTCCCCTACTGTGCCCTTCCCTTCCCTTCCCTTCCCTTCCCTTCCCTACCCTTCCCTTCCCTTCCCTACCCTTCCCTTCCCTTCCCTTCCCTTCCCTTCCCTTCCCTTCCCTTCCCTTCCCTACCCTTCCCTTCCCTTCCCTTCCCTTCCCTTCCCTGCTGTACCCTCCCCTACTGTGCCCTTCCCTTCCCTTCCCTTCCCTTCCCTTCCCTTCCCTTCCCTTCCCTTCCCTTCCCTGCTGTACCCTCCCCTACTGTGCCCTTCCCTTCCCTTCCCTTCCCTTCCCTTCCCTTCCCTGCTGTACCCTCCCCTACTGTGCCCTTCCCTACCCTACCCTACCCTTCCCTTCCCTTCCCTTCCCTTCCCTTCCCTTCCCTGCTCCGCCCGTCGCCACCCAGCCTCGGGACCTCCACCACACCCATCTTTACCACACCCATCTTAACCTTCGGGCATTCGTGAATCTATATGTGTACGCTTCATGAACAAACATTCCTACTACACTCAGATTTTAGTTAATGTGTCATTGTTACTCGGGGATAATACGAGTCTTATCAGAGTCACCCACAAGCATAAAATTGAACATTGAAAGAATCAGTAGTAATTGAGATGCGAGCAGGTACTTGCCTCATAGTACTTTCATACACTAGAGGTTTCCGTTATAGGTCAAACAGTTATATTCCAAACACTCCAAACCATGAACACAGATTCGTGCCGTGAACAATTGCAAGCTATAAATGAACTTGATAGCATTCAAATATAATAAGATACGGTCTTTAGAGATGATTCAGCGGAATTCCCATGAGTGTAGGAGGTGCCTAGGGATGAGACAAGGCGGGGTGGCGGGGTGGCTGCCGTAATGGATGGCTGGATCAACAGAGAGACAGTTAGGCAGACCCAGCTGACGGGAGGGACGCGTGCTGCAGGGGTCTGGAGCTCTTGCCAGTTTTGCCCACCCACCCTCCACCTTGTTTACTTAGTCTTCGGTTCCTCCTCCTCCTCCTCCTCCTCCTGCTGCTGCTACTCTTCCCTCCAAACAGAACGGAACTACATAGAGAGTGCATAAGTTAGGTCCTTTTCTCCCTCTCTTCCGGTATTCAAGCAAATTTCCCGTTCCCAGACCATGTGAGAGGTTGGTGAAGGTGAGGAGTGGCACCATGATGGCAGGGCGTGTTGCTAATGTTGTGGTGGGTGGCGGGGCGTTCCCTGGTGAAGGGTCAAGGAAGGGTCAAGGCTGGGAGGTCACGGAGCACGCGTACAGGGCGGAGAAGGGGCGGCTGTATGCGATGCTACTTGGGGAGACGACGAGAGAGAGAGAGAGAGAGAGAGAGAGAGGCAGAGAGAGAGAGAGAGAGAGAGAGAGAGAGAGAGAGAGAGAGAGAGAGAGTTAGGCAGAGAGAGAGTTAGGCAGAGAGAGAGAGAGAGATGGATGAAGTGTGTGTGTGTGTGTGTGTTGTTTACCTAGTTGTGTTTTACAGGGCCTGAGCTACACTGGTGTGGTCCCGTCTCCGTATCTACATTTATCCAGTCTTTCTTTCAACTGGTGCACATTATGTGCCGATATCACCTCCTCATTTAGTCCATTCTAAACTTCTACATTGCTATGAGGGAAGCTGTACTTCTTTATGTTGTTCAGGCATCTCCCTTTTCCTAGTTGTTTTGTATGTCCTCTTGTGTATCGACCTTCTCTTTGTTTCCGAGTCAGTAGTCTCTCATTGTCTGTTTCTTCCATCTTAGTTATCAGCTTAAAAATTGTTATTAAGTCTCCTCTTTCTATTCTCTGCTCGAGTGTTGATAACTTTATTTCCTTCAACCTTTCCTCACAAGAAAGTTCTTATAGCTCTGGTACCATCTTTGTTGCCATTCTCTGGATCCTCTCCAACTTTTTCACATGCTTCTTTTTATATGGGGACCATACAATGGCAGCATATTCCATTTTTGGTCGCATCATTGTAGTAATTATCTTTCTCGTTGTAGTAATTATCTTTCTCGTTGTAGTAATTATCTCTCTCGTAGTAATTATCTTTCTCGTGCGTGTGTGTGTGGCTGCTATACTCTGGGTTTTTTTAAGAGGTGAAAAATCCTGACCTCTTGCTGCTTACTGCCCGTCAGGGTGGCAAGGTTGGTAGAGACGTGAGTTCCCAATGTGCAGCGTCCCTGTGCATTCGGTCAGCGGTTCGAGTCCGCCTAGTTCATGCTGACGTGGCGGCGCTTTGTATAGTCAATAACCTTGTAGTTGGTACTTGCAAAGTGTCTAGATAGGATGAAAATCTTATCTTATCTTGCTGCTTACTGACTGACATTTGATGCCATGAGAAGGGAATACTACGGTCCTTCTAAATGTCAGCTGTATTTGATCATAGTTAACCATATTATCAAGTAAACATAGGCATGATTTTAAGCACGAGACCTTAAGATAGAATGGAATGTTCGTCTCGAAGAAAATAGACTATAAGTGGGTGGGTGAAGGCGCGAGGCAGGTGAGGAGGGCGTGGCGTGGCGGGCCCGGTGCCTGGTGGCTGCGTACGGGCACTTCTCCGACTTCTCGACGCACCCTTGCCTGAAGTTGCCTCAGTCCGGCGTCGAGCTGCGTCCCGCCCACACCGCCGCCCCACCTCCACCCTCACAGGAACGCGCGTACCTGAGTGCCAGTGACTCGAGACATCCTCCTTGTGGCTGCACAGTGTGTTTAGGGAGGCAGCAGAGTGGTCCTGGTGAACTAGTGTGCGTCCTGAGTGCGTCCTGCCCCGTGGTGTGTTAGGGTAGGGAGTGTGTGCTGTCCTGGTGTTGCGATGGGCGCCCAGGAGCTGGAGGTGGTGCCCGAGGACGCGGAGGTCAAGCTCAGCCCCACCACCACCAACAGAACCACTCGAACCACTCGTAAGTCTACACTACACCGACGCAGCTCCTCTCGTGTTTGTGGTGGACCGTTTATGTTTACTTCCTCGTGTTATTAACCCCGTGAGACCCAAACCGTAATTTTCATTGTATGTATGTATATTGACTACCATTAGACGATTTTAATTAATATAAGTAATGTTTTATAGATATGACCTGCTTAGTATCCTTGTCCACTAGCTTATTTGGTATATTCAGTTATTTTTCGTTATATTATGGCTAACAACAGACAATTTTATATAGCCAAGGAAAGATCTGGGCCTCAAGTTAAAGGGTTAAAGTTCCTGTATCCAGTGTAATGTTGCTACGTCACTTTCAGAGGAATATAACACTAAACACAACAGCACTAGTAGGCTAGCGGGGTCGCCATAACTGCGCCACTGGACCACCGGAACCATGGCCACTTAAATTGACCACTTAGAGAATCTATTTTGGATTCCTCAGGAGGTGGCCGCTACACTTAAGTCACATGAATTGCCGTTGGTCTCATTTTTCTTGCCTCGCACCTGTTGCGGCGTGGGCGGGAGGGTGGTGGAGGGTGTGTGTGTGTAGGTGTTGTGTGTGTGTGTGTGTGTGTGGAGGTGGTGGAGGGTGACTGTCAGTACCGCCTTGGACTGCTGCAGGGTCGAGGCCGAACTGCTGGCGCCGGGTGGTGGAGTGTGTGTGTGTGTGTGTGTGGTGGTGGAGGGTGACTGTCAGTACCGCCTTGGACTGCTGCAGGGTCGAGGCCGAACTGAACGTCCCACACACCGGGTTCGACTAATATTTACAACATGACTGTGTCTGAATTCAAGTATTTTTCACCGCTACTGTTTCTGTCGGTCAGAACGAGTGTGAAAGTAACGTTGTGCAAACAAATAATCATTCCTAGGCTATTTTAGGTTAGGTTAGTTTGAGGGTTAGGTTAGGTTAGGTTAGTTTAAGGGTTAGGTTAGGTTAGTTTAAGGGTTAGGTTAGGTTAGTTTAAGGGTTAGGTTAGGTTAGTTTAAGGGTTAGGTTAGGTTAGTTTAAGGGTTAGGTTAGTTTGAGGGTTAGGTTAGGTTAGGTTAGTTTGAGGGTTAGGTTAGGTTAGGTTAGTTTAAGGGTTAGGTTAGGTTAGGTTAGTTTGAGGGTTAGGTTAGTTTAAGGGTTAGGTTAGGTTAGGTTAGTTTGAGGGTTAGGTTAGGTTAGGTTAGTTTAAGGGTTAGGTTAGGTTAGTTTAAGGGTTAGGTTAGTTAGGTTAGTTAGGTAGGTTAGTTTAGGTTAGGTTAGTTAGGGTTTAGGTTGAGGGTTAGGTTAGTTAGGTTAGTTTAGGGTTAGGTTAGGTTAGTTATGAGGGTTAGGTTAGTTAGGTTAGTTTAGAGGGTTTAGTAGTTATTATTTGATTAGCTTGTTAGTTTGTAGGAAAATTGAGAGGAGAGTTTTTTTCCCATCAAAACGTCTAAAAAGTGTATTATAAGAAATTTGTCATAACTTTTTCGAATTGCAAAAAACACTCTTTGAGGTTTGCACGGGAAAAATCTATCTCCATTAGGGAAAGCAGCACATATTAAGCGAACAAAAAGTCAAACTGTCTGAAAAGCTTGCAACAGTCATAAACTAAATATTTACCCCGGGTTCTGCTGGCACCCTTATATCTTCTGCCATGACGTTTCAACAACGTTATGAAAAAATAGGTTGATATCAGAAGTTCAGAAGCTTTCACTAACCACACACAGCCTGCATTGTGCGTACCAGACAATACCGGGTGTACAGATCTGAGGGCTGCACGGCTAGGAATTGCTGTAATGCCGCGGGGGTAAAACGGTAACTCCCAGGGCCGAATGCCGATCTTGATAAGGCAACGATATAAAAAACAAAAACAAGGCAGAGAGTTTAACCCCTTGAGGCCCACAACGTTATTTCCATTGTAATTTGGATACCATTAGACAATTTTAATGACTATAAGCAATATTTTAATAATTATGGCCTGCTTAGTATCTTTGTCCACTAGTAAAGTTGGTATATTCAGTGACTTTTCGTAATTTTATGGCTAACAACAGACGATTTTATATACCCAAGGAAAGTCTGGTCTGATGAAAAGCAAGAAAGATCTGGGTGTGAAGGGGTTAAAAAGACACGTCAATAATGTCGTGTAGTTATTTATATAGATATTTCTCCTCCTAAACAAGTCTCCATATCAAGGCCAAGACGTCATGAGCTAAAAAAAATTATCTATAAAAATCTATAACATGTCATCCTTGAGAAATTTACTGAGTGACATGACGTAGAGGATAATAATGTCTCGTAAGTATGATCATTATTTGTAACGGAGCCGCGTGTTTTACTAGGCGATGGAAGTGCGGGAATCCAAAGCTATATAGATACTGTGTCATAATTGAGACTATTGCGAGGCAGCCGAGCGAACCGAATGGAGTGGCGGTGCGCATGCGTGAGATGATGATGCTGATGATGACAATGATGATGATGATGATGATGATGATGAGTGGAGGTAGCAGTGGTGGGGTTAGGAGGAGGAAAAAAGAGTAGTAGGTGGAGGAGAGTGGAAGTAGTCATAGCAGGTTTTTATGTGGAGTTGGCACCAGAGGTCCTTTCACCCACCACCACCACCACCACCACCACCACTCTCACCATCATCACTGCTAATCACCACCACACCACTTATCACCCACCACCACCCACCACCACCACCACCACCACTCTCACCATCATCACTGCTCATCACCACCACACCACTTATCACCCACCACACCACCACGACCACTCTCACCATCATCACTGCTAATCAACCAACCACACCCACCACCACCACCACTCTCACCATCATCACTGCTAATCACCACCACACCACTTATCACCCACCACCACCACCACCACCACTCTCACCATCATCACTGCTAATCACCACCACACCACTAATCAACCACCACCACCACCACTCTCACCATCATCACTGCTAATCACCACCACACCACTAATCACCCACCACCACCACCACCACACCACCACCACACCACCACCACTCTCACCATCATCACTGCTAATCACCACCACACCACTCATCACCCACCACCACCACCACCACCACCACCACCACTGTCACCATCATTACTGCTATCACTCACCACCACACACCCACCACCACCACCCACCACCACCCACCACCACTCTCACCATCATCACTGCTAATCACCACCACACCACTCATCACCCACCACCACCACCACCACCACCCCACCACTTCACCATCATCACTGCTAATCACCACCACACGCTAATCACCCACCACCACCACTCTCACCATCATCACTGCTAATCACCACCACACCACTTATCACCCACCACCACCACCACCACCACTCTCACCATCATCACTGCTAATCACCACCACTCACCATCATCACTGCTAATCACCACCACACCACTAATCACCCACCACCACAACCACCACCACCACCATCACCACCACCACTCACCATCATCACTGCTAATCACCACCACACCGCTAATCACCCGCCATCCCATCACGCCACCACTCATAACCAACACCATATCAGAAGTTGTCGTGTTGTGAGACTGGCGTGATATCCTCGTTGACACACCTTTCGTCACCTTGCCTTCTCTCTCCTCCTCCTCCTCCTCCTCTTCCTCCTCCTCCTCCTCCTCCTTCCCCCCTCCTCTTCCTCCTCCTTGCTTTACCTCCCTCTTCCTCCTCCTCCATTTGTCTTCCCTCCTCTTCCTCCTTCTGCCTTCCCACCCTCCTCCTCCTCCTCCTTCTCCTCCTCCTCCTCTCCTCCTCCTCCTCCTTTGCCTCCTCCTCCTCCTCCTCCTCCTCCTCCTCCTCCTCCTCCTCCTCCTCCTCCTGCACTTCACCCAAGAAAAATATAAAAGAGGTGGAAAAGAGGACACACACACACACACACACACACACACACACACACACACACACACACACACACACACACGTCCTGCTGATAATTTTCCCTTCACCCTATAATCATGTGGTGAGATGTTGTGAAGCGTCAGATGGTATATGAATGGTGGGTGGGTGACGGTAGTGACGGTAGATAGACACAGCATCACACACACACACACAGCATCACACACACACACACAGCATCACACACACACACACACACACACACACACACACACACACACACACACACACACACACACACACACACACACACACACACACAGTTCGTGACTAAGACAAGTACAAGTGTGATGTGTGTCCTTTACAAGCTCTTCATATAGTAATTATATCGTTTATTTCAACTCCTGACACCTTGAACTCTCTCTCTCTCTCTCTCTCTCTCTCTCTCTCTCTCTCCTCTCTCTCTCTCTCTCTCTCTCTCTCTCTCTCCCTCTCTCTCTCTCTCTCTCTCTCTCGTCATGGGTGAATGCAGATTAAATATATGGTAATGATTTAATGCTTTTCTGGGTCAGCGAGGCGTGGGAAAGGGGAAAAAAAGGAGACAAAGGTACATAAGAATTAAGTAATAGAGAGAGAGAGAGAGAGAGAGAGAGAGAGAGAGAGAGAGAGAGAGAGAGAGAGAGAGAGAGAGAGAGAGAGAGAGAGAGAGAGAGAGAGAGAGAGCATTCCTTGTACCCTCAATTGATAAAAGCAGAACACCATGACATGAGATTAATTAACACAGGTTTGATCAAATTAAAGAAAAATGTCAAATCTCTCTCTCTCTCTCCTCTCTCATCTCTCTCTCGTCCTCGTCTCATCTCTCTCTTTCTCTCTCTCTCTCTCTCTCTCAGTCTCCTCTCTCTCTCCTCTCTCCTCTCTCTCCTCATCCTTCTGGCCGCACGAGTAGATTAGCCTAACTAGTCGACATAAGTCACCTGTTGCTTTGTGTACCTGATGGCTGCAAAAATAGAACTTAGGGCGGGAGTGGGGGGGAGGAGGAGTGGAAGAGGAGGGGGGAGGAAGAGGGGAGGGGGGGAGGAGGAGGAGGAACAGGGGGGGAAGGCTAGAAGGAGGAGGAAGAGGAGGGAAACTAGGCAGGCTTGAGGTAATCGTGATGTAAGGACGCTAGGTAATTAGGGAGCAGCTTCGTCATCCCGTTGTGTGTGTGTGTTGAGGCAGGATTGGTTATGCCTTGTTGGTGATTTTCTCTTTTTAGGAGTTGTAGATACCCACTTTTTTTGTGCTGGAAAAGTAGATACCCATTTTTTTGTGCTGGAAAAGTAGATACCCATTTTTTTGTGCTGGAAAAGTAGATACCCACTTTTTTGTGCTGGAAAAGTAGATACCCACTTTTTTGTACTGGAAAAGTAGATACCCATTTTTTTGTACTGGAAAAGTAGATACCCACTTTTTTGTACTGAAAAAGTAGATACCCACTTTTTTGTACTGAAAAAGTAGATACCCACTTTTTTGTACTGGAAAAGTAGATACCCAGTTTTTTGTGCTGGAAAAGTAGATACACTTTTTTGTACTGGAAAAGTAGATACCCATTTTTTTGTGCTGGAAAAGTAGATACCCACTTTTTTGTGCTGGAAAAGTAGATACCCATTTTTTTGTACTGGAAAAGTAGATACCCATTTTTTTGTACTGGAAAAGTAGATACTCATTTTTTTGTACTGGAAAAGTAGATACCCATTTTTTTGTGCTGGAAAAGTAGATACCCATTTTTTTGTGCTGGAAAAGTAGATACCCATTTTTTTGTGCTGGAAAAGTAGATACCCACTTTTTTGTACTGGAAAAGTAGATACCCATTTTTTTGTACTGAAAAAGTAGATACTCACTTTTTTGTACTGGAAAAGTAGATGCCCATTTCTTTGTATTGGAAAAATAGATACCCATTTTTTTGTATTGGAAAAATAGATACTCATTTTTTTGTACTGGAAAAGTAGATACCCATTTTTTTGTACTGGAAAAGTAGATACCCATTTTTTTGTATTGGAAAAATAGATACCCATTTTTTGTATTGGAAAAGTAGATACCCATTTTTTTGTATTGGAAAAGTAGATACCCATTTTTTTTTACTGGAAAAGTAGATACCCATTTTTTTGTATTGGAAAAGTAGATACCCATTTTTTTGTATTGGAAAAATAGATACTCATTTTTTTGTACTGGAAAAGTAGATACCCATTTTTTTTGTACTGGAAAAGTAGATACCCATTTTTTTGTACTGGAAAAGTAGATACCCACTTTTTTGTACTGGAAAAGTAGATACCCATTTTTTTGTGCTGGAAAAGTAGATACCCATTTTTTTTTACTGGAAAAGTAGATACCCATTTCTTGTGCTGGAAAAGTAGATACCCACTTTTTTGTGCTGGAAAAGTAGATACCCATTTTTTTGTGCAGGAAAAGTAGATACCCATTTTTTTGTACTGGAAAAGTAGATACCCATTTTTTTGTACTGGAAAAGTAGATACCCATTTTTTTGTACTGGAAAAGTAGATACACTTTTTTGTGCTGGAAAAGTAGATACCTACTTTTTTGTACTGGAAAAGTAGATACCCACTTTTTTGTGCTGGAAAAGTAGATACCCATTTTTTTGTACCGGAAAAGTAGATACCCATTTTTTTGTGCTGGAAAAGTAGATACCCACGTTTTTGTACTGAAAAAGTAGATACCCATTTTTTTGTAGTAGAAAAGTAGATACTCACTTTTTTGTACTGGAAAAGTAGATACCCACTTTTTGGAAAAGTAGATACCCATTTTTTTGTACTGGAAAAGTAGATACACACTTTTTTGTGCTGGAAAAGTAGATACACACTTTTTTTTACTGGAAAAGTAGATACCCACTTTTTTGTACTGGAAAAGTAGATACCCACTTTTTTGTGCTGGAAAAGTAGATACCCATTTTTTTTGTACTGGAAAAGTAGATACCCACTTTTTTGTGCTGGAAAAGTAGATACCCACTTTTTTGTACTGGAAAAGTAGATAAACTTTTTTGTACTGGAAAAGTAGATACCCATTTTTTTGTACTGGAAAAGTAGATACCCATTTTTTTGTACTGGAAAAGTAGATACACACTTTTTTGTGCTGGAAAAGTAGATACCCATTTTTTTGTAATGGAAAAGTAGATACCCACTTTTTTGTACTGGAAAAGTAGATACCCATTTTTTTGTACTGAAAAAGTAGATACCCACTTTTTTGTGCTGGAAAAGTAGATACCCACTTTTTTGTACTGGAAAAGTAGATAAACTTTATTGTACTGGAAAAGTAGATACCCATTTTTTTGTACTGGAAAAGTAGATACCCATTTTTTTTTACTGGAAAAGTAGATACACACTTTTTTGTGCTGGAAAAGTAGATACCCATTTTTTTGTACTGGAAAAGTAGATACCCACTTTTTTGTACTGGAAAAGTAGATACCCATTTTTTTGTACTGGAAAAGTAGATACCCATTTTTTTGTGCTGTAAAAGTAGATACCCATTTTTTTGTACTAGAAAAGTAGATACCCAGTTTTTTGTGCTGGAAAAGTAGATACCCACTTTTTTGTTCTGGAAAAGTAGATACCCATTTTTTTGTACTGGAAAAGTAGATACCCACTTTTTTGTGCTGGAAAATAGAAGTAAGAAGATTGTATATATGTCGTATAAGTAAGACAATGAAAGAAGGGGTTAATGATGAGAACACACGGAATGAAACAGAAGCATCTAATTTATCTTGACCCCTTGAGACCCAGAACGTAATTTCCATTGTAATGTGGGTACCAATAGACGATTTTTAGTGAATATAAGCAATATTTTATAGATGTGACCTGTTTAGTATCTTTGTCGACTAACTCATTTGGTATATTAAGTTAGTTTTCGTAATTTTATGG
>JACEEZ010023598.1:125309-130309 GCA_016584305.1 Chionoecetes opilio
CCCCTTCTAACTTTCCTGAAATCATGGATGTAGAAATGTATGTATTAACGCCAACCCATTCACATCACCCCCAACCCATTCACTCGCCCATTACCCATCACCCCCACCCATTCACTCACCCATTACCCATCACCCCCCACCCATTCACTCACCCATTACCCATCACCACACACCCATTCACTCACCCATTACCCATCACCCCCACCTATTCCCTCACCCATCACCCCCAACCCATCACCCCCCACCCATTCACTCACCCATCACCCCACACCCATTACCCATCACCCCACCCATTCACTCACCCATTACCCATCACCCTACATCAAGGTTTCCTCAATTCTCGCAACCCACTTTTTTTTCACAATTAACGCTAATAGGCTACTAAAAATAAAAAAATAAAAATAAAAGTGATCGGATCATCTCATAAGTGGGCTTAAAACCTTCCCCTGGTCGACCCGGTTCCAAAACTGTGTCATATGATGGGATTGGGGCACTGGGGGCGGCACCTATCGCGGACACACAGACAGACACACACACACACACTTTCGCTTATATTATTATAGATGTATTTCAACGTGTTACTGTCCTTGACTATGGATTGTATAATGTAACCTTTCCTCTATATATTAATTTCTTCACCCCAATGTAGTATCGGTCATGAGGTCATCTTGAGGTCATGATGTTTACCTTTATGTAATCCTAATAAGCACCCGCCCAGCTAGGTCAATAAACAGGTCATATTACACCATGCATCTATACTCATGTTCTTTTAACGAAGTGGAAAAACCTTTGCTGCTTACTGACTGCTATTTGATGCCAGGAGAAGGGAATCGTACGGTTTTTCTTAATTTCAGTTGTATTTTATCATAGTTAACCCTATTATCAGGTAAACCAAAGACTACTGTATACATAGTCTTTGGGTAAACAGGCATGATTTTAAGCACGAGACCTTAAGATAGAATGGAATTTTTGCCTTGTTAAAAAATTGCTAAGAGGTAACCCCACCGCTCCTTCATTAAGCACTCGTAAGACCATATATAGACCACATTTTCCTCATAACTATAACTGTAAATTGTTTAATACTATACTGGATTATATTTTTTTCTCGCTCGTTTTTCTTACTTATCTTTGAAGTCTTTTGTGATGATTTAGACTTAGAGGATGAGGAAGGGATGGAGGGATTAGAGGATAGATGGCAGGTTTAAGGTGATGGTGGTGCATGTGGTGGTGGTGTTGCTGGTGGTGCAGGTACAGGTGGTGGTGCAGGTGGTGGTGGTGGTGGTACAGGTGGTGGTGGTGGTGTTGGTGGTGTTGGTGCAGGTGGTGGTGGTGGTGGTGGTACAGGTGGTGGTGGTGGTGGTGGTGATGGTGTTAGTGGTGGTGGTGGTGGTCCGTACGGTCCTGGTGGTGCTCCTCGTCACATGGTTGTTGGCTGCACTGGTTGAGTGTGGTGGCTGATGGTGGTGCGTGGGCGGCAGTTTGTAGGTCTGTGTACCGTTACGTCACCTGGTGTCTCTAGCTACTTTGTAGTCTGTAGTACGGTATGAGGTCATGTGGGTGGTGGTCAAGTTATATAGCTATTAGTATTAGTATGTATGTAGTATAGTATAGTTAGTGGGTTAGTAGTAAGTAGTAGTTAGTAGTAGTAGTAGTAGTAGAAGAAGCAGTAGTGATAGCAGTATGGGTAGCAGCAGTTGGTATTTCACTAACTGAATAGGAATATCTGCAGTCATACCAACAGCAGATCATCGTGTACAGACTACCAGACAGGATGAATGCATGCAGGGCGATCGGCCAAGGCAACGGAGTGACGAGAGTTCAGTGTTCTGGGAAGCAAGGCGAGATGAAGCGATGCGGTTACCTTCCCTCTCACTGCTTAGCGTTACTGTCTTGCATCTGCTGGTTAGGAGCTGAGAATGCTGCGTAGAAGTTATGACTGTACTTTGCCTCCTCAGTGGTTCCTCGTGATACCTATAAAGTGTAAGGAAGAAAGGTTTAGGAGGAGAGGTGGTGGTGGTGGTGGTGGTGGTGGTGTGAGAGGTGTGGCCTCCCTCCAACATTGCGCGTGACCTGGTCAATATTATAATTATGCTGTGACCTTTCTGTTGACCTATTGGTGGTGGTGGTGGTCAGCCAGCCAGCCAGCCGTTCACTTTCGGTAGATAATAATGTCTTGATTCTGGTTTGGACACTCTCCAACTCAGTGAAATTGTTCTCTGCGTTTTATCCTAGAGTTTCGTCAGAAGCAAATAAGCAATGTTGGATTATTTTTGTTCACTAGTTTTAGCATTGCAATAATTGATCGTACCTGAAGATTACAGATAAGATTACTCTCTCTCTCTCTCCTCCTCCTCTCTCTCTCTCCTCTCTCTCTCTCTCTCTCTCTCTCTCTCTCTCTCTCTCTCTCTCTTCTCTCTCTCTCTCTCTCTCTCTCTCTCTCTCTCTCTCTCTCTCTCTCTCTCTTCTCTCTCTCTCTCTCTCTCCCCCCTCCTCTCTCTCTCTACCCCCCCCCTCCCTTTCTCCCTTTCTCTCTTATTCTCTTTCCTCTCTCTCTTCTCTCTCTCTCTCTCTCTCTCTCTCTCTCTCTCTCTCTCTCTTCTCTCTCTCTCTCTCTCTCTCTCTCTCTCTCTCTCTCTCTCTCCTCTCTCTCTCTCTCTCTCTCTTCTCTCTCTCTCTCTCTCTCTCTCTCTCTCTCCTCTCTCTCCCTCCCCCCCTCTCTCTCTCTCTCTCCCCCCCTCTCCCTTTCTCCCTTTCTCTCTTATTCTCTTTCTCTCTTCTCTCTCTCTCTCTCTCTCTCTCTCTCTCTCTCCTCTCTCTCTCTCTCTCTCTCTCTCTCTCTCTCTCTCTCTCTCTCTCTCTCTCCTCCTCTCTCTCTCTCTCTCTCTCTCTCTTTTTCCCTCCCTTTCTCCCTTTCTCTCTTATTCTCTTACTCTCTTACTCTCTCTTACTCTCTCTCACAGATATATGAACTTTTTCCTATATTAAATTTCATTCTCAATATTATTATTTTTTCGTAAGTGCAATAAGTCTTGTGTTAACCTTCACGCCCAGATCTTTCCTACTTTGCTATAATAAAAAAAAATCGTATGTTGTCGAGCCATAAAATGACGAAAAGTAACAATATACCAAATGAGTTAGTGGACAAAGATACTAAACAGGTCATAGCTATAAAATATTGCTTATAGTCACTAAAAATCGTCTAATGGTATACCCAAATTACAATTGAAATTACGTTCTGGGTCTCAAGGGGTTAATGTGCTTGGGAGGTTGATAAGGTGCCCAACGACATCAGTTTAGGAACGTGAGCCAGCAGAGGTTATGGTGTGTCATGATAAGGGAAGGACGAGGGAAGGAATGCACGTACACTCTTAGAAAAGAAGGGTAGGAAAAGGGTAGAAAAAGGGTGTTTGTAGTGATGAAATACTGCTACCCTTTTTCTACCCTTACAAATATACCCTTTTGCAACCCTAAATATACCCTTTTCCAACCCCAATTGTACCCTTTCTCTTCCCTCTCGTCTAAAAAGGGTAGATAAAGGGTAGATGAAGGGTATAATCAGCAGCATCTACCCTCCAGCCTGGACATAGGGTATAAAAAGGGTACTGATGGTGTGATGTAACAATTCTACCCTTAATATACCCCCCCTTTCTGAGTGTGTAGGGATGCGTAAACCCGGCGCTCCCGGTTTATGGAACTGTCGCCGATGGGAGTTCTCGCCGAAACACCAAACTAGAACTCTCGCCGACGTGGAAATGTTAACCTAACCTGGACATTGGCACCTAATCTAACCTAACTGATCAAGCTAACGATAGTATTTCATCCCTGAATGCAGAAACACGGGTAAAACTTGATTAAATGTATATATTGGCTCCTGTAATATCGAGAATTGGAACACTCGACGACGGCGGCGAGAATTCCTATCGGCGACAGTTCCAGGTACCGCGCTCCCCTGGGTGGCGGGGCGAGGCAGGGGTCGTTTTTTTGGGCTGTTTTGTTTATAATTTATGGTTCTCATTTATCATTTATATTTCTTGATGTTCATTGTGATGCCTCATAATTAATTCCCGAGTACCCTATAACTTTTTTTTATTATTTTGTTATTTTTGGTTTGACTTGTCATTTTTTATATTACCCTACCTAAGTATTTCAAATAGCAAGCCTGATCGCCCGGCAGTTTTTCAAGCTTGTTCTGTATTTCTGAATGTCTGTGTACTTTTATTCTTATACACTCCTCCCTTCTCTGTAATTTCTCCCCCCCTTTATTTAGTAAACTTGTTATGAGCTCAGAACCGCTGCACCCTAAGGTCGAGGCAGGTGGTGTCCGGGGGTGAACACTCAGAAATGGGGGGTATATTAAGGGTCGAATTGTTACATCGCACCATCACTACCCTTTTCAAACCCTATGTCCAGGCTGGAGGGTAGATGCTGCCGATTATACCCTTCATCTACCCTTTATCTACCCTTTTTAGACGAGAGGGTTGGAAAAGGGTATATTTGCGTCGATCCGAAAGGGTAGAAAAAGGGTAGCAGTATTTCATCACTACAAACACCCTTTTTCTACCCTTTTTCTACCCTTTTTCTACCCTTCTTTTCTAAGAGTGATGGGTTGAGGAGGGGCAGGTAGTGTGAGGGGGTGAGGAGGGCAGGTGGGCAGGTGAGCTGTTTACCTGGCGTCGCAGCTTTACCCTGTCTGACGGGGACCAGCCTCTCCGTGTGACCCTTACTTTACTGAACAAGTCTCGATGTCAAAGAGCCGTGGAGATGCCCAGATACCGGCTCAGTGATACGTGTACAGTGTGGTGAAGAAATTGTGGTTAAGTTAGAAAAAAAAAGGCAGACTGCGTGTAAACAAAAGCTGGTTTCTTGAGAATAACGGTCTTAATACACACATAGGAGAGAGGGCAATAACCTTAGTTGCCGCGACGCCTAGAAACCCGTCATTGATTATTCTGTCAAGCGTAGGAATGGCGATCTCTTAAGAAGCTAGGCCCACCGAATGG
>JACEEZ010023598.1:132809-327809 GCA_016584305.1 Chionoecetes opilio
ATAAGAGAGAGAGAGAGAGAGAGAGAGAGAGAGAGAGAGAGAGAGAGAGAGAGAGAGAGAGAGAGAGAGAGAGAGAGAGAGAGAGAGAGAGAGAGAGAGTAAAGAGAGTAAGAGAGAGAGCCAGAGCCAGAGCCAGAGCCAGAGCCAGAGCCAGAGCCAGAGCCAGAGCCAGAGCCAGAGCGAGACATGGGGCTGTGAAAGTAACCATTGAGCAAAGGTGACAATTAGGTCCCAAGAAACGGTGCATCGGTGCGGTATAGGGAGGAGGACTTGCAGATAGGACCCAGAGAGATGAGACAAGTTGTTTGCTGGCAGAAGTTTGTAGCTTTGCACTGTGACTCAGGGAGGTTAGGGAAGCTGTTAAACGTTAGACTTGTAATAGCGCGGCATACGAGTATATACGTGTGTGTGTGTGTGTGTGTGTGTGTGTGTGCCTGTGCGTGTGCCTGTGTGTGTGTGCCTGTGCGTGTGCCTGTGCGTGTGCCTGTGTGTGCGCGCCCGCCCTATTCTCGTATGTAAATTCTTGCATATTTTTAAGAAGTGCGTAGACGTTATAGCCTACTTGCGGTCGTGATATGTCAGAGGGCGGGCCGCGGCAGTACTGTGACGCAAGAGCCCGTGATGACCTTGAGCTTTCACGATAGTCTCTAGCCTCGTGACAAGGTGCTCCTCCGCCCGCCCCGCACGCTACCCTCGCCCCTGTATCAATGTTGTAATAACAGAATATATATATAAAAGTATGAAGTGAAGTTGAGTTCATTAACAGTTTTCATTGCTTGCACAAGTTCAGCACGGCCTGAATAGCATTGCATTACAGCCCTGCAGCCAGCCAGCACGGGGGTTCATGCTCCGGCACACCACAGGGTGCCCTCCCGCCGCTCGCCTTTGTTGCGCACCTCTCGTGAAGCCTGCATAGAGTTGTTAGGGCTTTGGACCATCGTGGACCGTGACACCACGAGGTCAAGGTCTGCCTGGCAAATACTGCCTCTATCATATTACTTGGATTTTCACAAGAGTTCGTTATTTATGAGACCGTGTCATGGACAAGACGACGTAAGCCAGCCATGCATCGTGAGAGGTCAGCGTTGCAGTCAAGGTGATATACAGTAGTAGTGCCTCAGCCTTCCTGCATTTCGCTCACATCTACCTCCACCGCTACCTATAAACCAAGCATCACCCACCTCTTGTTTACCGCCTTGCCCTTTGTGTGCGTTTATGCGGTTCTTTCATTCTGCCATGGTTTGTCAAAGCTGTACAGTCTCTACCTCGTGCGTACAGGAAGGTTGCGGCGGTGGGTGATTTGAACCGGATAGTAGAGAGCGAGCCTCATCACGCCTGCCTCTGAATGTCACGGCACGCCCAAGGTTACCGGAAATATCCCTTCTCTGCATTCCCGCTTCCTACGCTGTTGTAGGCGCGTTGAATGCTTGCTATTGTAAGATATGATTTCATAGGTAACTGTGTCGCCGCATGCCTGAGGGCGGAGGGTGACATGACAGTAATACCCCGGTACTACTCCTTACCGAAACCGACCGAAGCCGAAACCGAACGAAACCGGGTGGTAGGGTTGGGGGTAGGGGGGTGAGGGTGGTTTTAGAGGGGCGGGGTGTGTGTGGGGATGCAGGTTAGGTTAGGTTAGGTTAGGTTAGGTTAGGTTAGGTAGATATAACTTAGCAGATATAAATGGCCGGATTTGACCACTTAACGACCAGGTATTGATCTGAAATTTTGTCCAGGGCATGTTGAGATACCCTGCACACCCCCACCCCCTTCAGAACCAACATTAACCTTGTTTGAGCCCTGGTTTTAGGGTCGGTTAGTGTACAATTCGGTCGGTTTCGATAAAAAGGACCACCCGTAATACCATGCTCCTTTACTACTCAATAAGGGCAACGCATGAATAGCAAAGGAATGCATAGCGGCACACCTTTAATAACCCATCACCTTCCTTGTGATGTAGAAAAAAAAAAAAATAAAAAAAAAAAAATAATAATAATAATAATAATAATAATAATAATTGACCTCGATATATGAAAACATTTGCTTCACTTTCTATACTTCGAGAAGATTGTCAAATTATTGCGGAATTCTTCTTCATCATGTTGGTAGTTAATGATGAGTATTATAGACGCGCCTGTCCTTCAACTTTGATTTGTTCTTATGTGTCATGACGATTGCTGATCACTGCCAACGCTGCCGATCATTAGCATTGCTCAACTTTCTGGAAGGGGGAGACTGCCTGCTTATTTCTGTATATTGGGGCCATACATTAAGAGAGAGGAGTAAAGGGCGTCAGTAAATAGTAATTGTGGATCTGTAACTTCAATATCTTTAGAAGTAACCAATAAATTTGCTGTCAGACCGAGCGTATACTGTGATACTCTGATAACGGTTCATAGTGACGGAAGAGCTCTTGTTTTGGCGGCGACACGATTATGTAGTGTTTGTGATATTAGTCATGATGGGGAAGAAGAGGAAGAGGAAGAGGAAAAAAGTGCTAATTGAGGGTAAAATAAGGAAGTCAGGGAGCCAGGGAGTGGAAAGTGGCGCCTGGGATGGCGTGTTGTTGTTTGGCGTGGCCACCCGCAGGGATCCCGCCGCAGTGTGCGCCGCGTCGCCGGGAGAGACAGGTGGTGGGCGTGATGCGTGTGGCGTGGCTGTGCTCCTAACCCTCGCCCGGCTGTGTGCACTAGTTTCCCTCTCTGCACAGATGCATAGCAACACGTAGCTTCTTTCCCTGTTCGGTAACTGTGCCACTGTGAAGTGAAAAAAGGAAATGTGACATTTTCTTTAGATAAGGAAAGAGAAGTCACTATCGTGTGCATTCAAGGAAGCTCAGTGTTTTGAGAGTAGCTATGGACTGGGGAGAGACCGCAAGCCAGGAGAAACAATGCGGTCGCCCACATGAGAAAGCAAATTGTTCCATAACTATAGTTTATGTATGTGTGTGTGTGTGTGTGTGTGTGTGTGTGTGTGTGTGTGTGTGTATGTATGTGTGTGCGTGTGCGTGTATGACACTAATAATAAGAAGAAATGGTTTATTCAAAGAAAGCGTTAAGCTAGAAATAAAGCTTTTAATAATAGGAAAAATAGGAATCGGAAAATTTTGAATACATAAGTTATCAATGATGATGATTATGATGATCAGTGCTGATTAAGGTTAGTCCTTTTTAGAGATTCCGAGACATTGTTACCTCCGACAACGAAGTTGGAGGGGTTATGTTTTCACCCCGATCTGTCTGTCTGTTTGTTAGTGTACAGGATTTCTCGAAAAGTTTCGAATAGATTTGGACCAAACTCGGTATACCAAGTCTATTTGGTACAAGGAAGAACTGATTTAATTTTGGATGAAATCTATTAACAACTGTTGCCATGGCAACCAATTGATGAAATATTCGGCAGGAGGTATGCGCGCATACTGAGTGCATATATATATATATATATATATATATATATATATATTATATATATATATATATATATATATATATATATATATATATATATATATATATATATATATATATATATATATATATATATATATATATATATATATATTACTTTTTTTTTTTTTTTTTTTTTTTTTTTTTTTTAGATGCGGGCGGAGGTATGCGCTCTACTGAGTGCCCCCCCCCCCCCCCCCCACACAGTTCAGGAATGTTGTTGTCCCGAGGTGTCCGGCGCCGCGGGTCGTGTTGACGCGGGTGGTGGTGCAGTTTTCACGATACTATAATTATTGACTCCTTGTTAGGCTATATATCAGTAACTTTGGACTCCAGCAGATTCATGGGGCCCTTGGGGTTGTGGTGCGGCGCGGGGAGGGGGTGGGGTGGGGAGGGGGGCACGGCGGGGCCCGGTATACGCCTACAAGCCCGGTCCTGCCTCCTCATTGTATTTATTAATGCGGCAATTATTAAATGTTTCAAATGTTTCTTCACCTGTGTGCGTTGTGTAGCTTGTGTGATGGTGGAGCAGAACACGGCTAGGCACGCGTACACCCGCGCACGTGAGCCTAGGCAGTGTGGGGCTGGTGCACACATCCGTTAACTGTGTGTGTGGGGGGGGGGGTAAAGTGGGGGGATGTAGCGTATAGTAGGTTTCGAAATTTGTGCTCAGTGATTTTAGACTCTTATAAGTAACGGGCCGCCTTGGAACAGGAGTTATATTTTACTTATCACTTATCAGCTGTGTGTGTGTGGGTGGGGGTGCGGGGGGGGGGGGGGGGGTAGCGTAGTGCGTTTCGAAATTTCTGTTCAGTCTCTAAGTAACTCGGACTCTTGCACTAATAAATAACTTTTTCGCCTTGGAACAAAAGTTATTTTATACTTATAGCACTTTTAACGCCTCATTCATCCAACAATTGCCAGTGTAACACTTAACTCATCTATTTCGTCCCTGATCTTGTTTGTACTTTTGAAATGAGTTAGGGGAAAGGACGTAGTTAAAAAATGTTGAAAGCTGTGCGTTTATCGTGAAGTATCTTTCCGTCTGGCTGTGCGTCCGTCTGTCTGTATGTTTGGAGACCGGCGGGAGAGGCTGCGGAGTGGTTGGTGAAGTGGTGGTTGGGTGGAGCCTTTAGTGGGACGGCGGTGGAGAGTTGTGGTCAGGGGTGGAGACGAGCGGCGAGGGGGACTGTGAGCTGGCCATTGCCTCACCACAACACCAGAAATACGTGAACCGCTGCCACCGCAAACTTCAACATCAACAATAACAACAACAACAACAGTGAATGCCTCGCGTCTCGGCGTAATTCAAAACCTTATGATTTTGTCTTGTCTTGTATGCGATTTTTGAACATTTGCATTGAATTAGGGATGGAAGACAATAGGTAGGTTTTTCTCTTGCTTCTTTAGTCTCTTTCCAAGGCAATACATAGGTAGATTTTGTTGTTGTTAAGTAATTCCTTATTTCTTCTTGTATAGGAACTTTCTTTGCATTTTCTGCTCACCTGATTGAGAATTATGTACGTAGAGTTTAGTTTGTGTGTGTGAGAGAGATGAGAGAGAGAGAGAGAGAGAGAGAGAGAGAGAGAGAGAGAGAGAGAGAGAGAGAGAGAGAGAGAGAGAGAGAGAATGAGAGAAACAGAGAGAGAGAGAGAGAAACAGAGAGAGAGAGAAACAGAGAAACAGAGAAACAGAGAAACAGAGAGAGAGAGAGAGAGAGAAGCAATAATACAGAGAAAGTGGTCTTCACCTCAACTGATTACGAGCGTCACTTTAGGTAGCTAGTGTCTCCCCTGCGTACCTGTCAACACCTTTACCTCCCCCCGCCTGCCCCGCCCCGTCCCGCCCCGCCCCGCCCCGCCTGCCCCGCCCCTCTCCTCACACACACACACACACGTCGCCTCTCACCTCCATTAACAACCTTTCACCTGGCTTCGTGGCTAACAACTTAAACCATACCAAAAAACAGTTAAAATAAAAAATAATAAGCACCATTCACTTTCCGTCAACCTTTTTCAACTTCGCAACTGTCTTTTTCCAACTTGTTTCCGGTGTGAGTGATGACAAAACAGCTCCATTACTCCCTCAAATTACGCACTAACTCTACATCGTTTTCTCTCGTTATTGGAGACACTTAGCCTTGTGAGACGTGTTATTAGTGGCAAGGGATGGAGGTGACGGGAGGAAAGGATTGGTATGAGGTTAGAATACGAATCACGTGTGTCTGACATGCGTGTATTAACGAGGCCACCGAGATGAGAAGCCTCGGTATTAACCTCTTCACGCCCAGATCTTTCCTTTGCTATGAAAAGCGTATGTTGTCGAGCCATAAAATTACGAACAGTAACTGAATATACCAAATTAGTTAGTGGATCAGGATACTAAGCAGGTCATATCTATTACATATTGCTTAAGCTATTCACTAAAAATCATCTAATGGTACCCAAATTATAATGGAAATTACGGTCTGGGTCTCAAGGGGTTAATGTGATGGTTGTATGCGTGGTTGTGTGTATCTAAATGCATGTCTCGTTGTATTTCCCGAAGCGTAGGGGAGAGAGGGGAAGGTTGCATCGAGGGTAGGTTGCATCATTGCCTCTAACTCGCATTAACTTTTTTTATTATTATTATTGTTGTAGTAGTAGTAGTTTATTGTAGTAGTAGTAGTAGTATTAAGACGATGTACGTGCGAGTTAGAGGCAATGATGCAACCTACCCTCGATGCAACCTGCCCCGCTCTCCCCTACAGGCCGTTAATGGCAAGTTATGGAGAGCACTACGTTTTATAAAGACAGTGGAAACGAGAATAAAGTTTTTAGTTGAAGGAAGGGAAGCGAAAGATGAGCAGCTGATGATGGATTTAAAGGAGAGTAGTACTTTTTTTATTACTTTTCCTTTCATCAAGACATCATTTCCTTCTAGTCAGGGATTGGCACCTATATTTTTGTATCTTCCATAGCCACTTAACCATAGCATCAGTCTCGTCAAGCCTCTCATATATAATTATTACATATCATATAACTAATTACTATGCCTCTATTTTACCTTACCTCCTTCCTTCCATCGTTATTATTCTTGCCCTCATAAATCGTCTGTCTCCTCTCTTCACTGTATTGATGTCCGGCACATTTCCCCACTCCCCTTTTCATTTACTTATTATTATTATATATATATTTTGTTTTCCATTACAACCAATCTCCTCTCTCCACTTCCCTCCCTCCACCATTCTTATCCTCATTCTCATAAACCACTCCTGAACCTAAACATAACACGGCTGTACCATCGCAACATATCTCAGTCATCTTATATTAACCGATGCTCACAACCCTCTGTTTACCTGATAATAGGGTTAACTAGGATCAAATACAGCTGAAATTTAGAAGAACCGTAGTATTCCCTTCTCCTGGCATCAAATATATCAGTCAGTAAACAGCAAGGGGGTAGGATTTTTCACCTCGTTAAAAATAATACTGATATTTAGGCAAGCTTCTAAGGGTGTCCCCCAAACTTTCCATCGCTTTGCATCGTTGCTCCCCCTGCGCACCCACACTCCCAAGGTCTTCAGGTAGTCGGGGGTTGATGATTAATGGAAGGTCGAGAGGAAGGGTGAAGGTTTCCCCGATAGATATGTACCCCGTCATCAGGAAGAGAACAGGCGCGCCTAATTAGCATCTATGTAGTAGTAGTAGTAGATAACAGCAGAAGCAGTAGTAGTAGTAGTAGTGGTAGTTGTTGTAGTAGTAGTAGATAACAGCAGAAGCAGTAGTAGTAGTAGTAGTAGTAGTAGTTGTTGTAGTAGTAGTAGATAACAGCAGAAGCAGTAGTAGTAGTAGTAGATAACAGCAGAAGCAGTAGTAGTAGTAGATAACAGCAGAAGCAGTAGTAGTAGTAGATAACAGCAGAAGCAGTAGTAGTAGTAGTAGATAACAGCAGAAGCAGTAGTAGTAGTGGATAACAGCAGAAGCAGTAGTAGTAGTAGATAACAGCAGAAGCAGTAGCAGTAGTAGATAACAGCAGAAGCAGTAGTAGTAGTAGATAACAGCAGAAGCAGTAGTAGTAGTAGATAACAGCAGAAGTAGTAGTAGTAGTGGATAACAGCAGAAGCAGTAGTAGTAGTAGATAACAGCAGAAGCAGTAGCAGCAGTAGATAACAGCAGAAGCAGTAGCAGCAGCAGTAACATCTAGTACAGCCAGTACCAGTATTATCATTAGTGTTATTTATTTATCATTATTTTTATTATTATCATGATTATTATTACTGTTATTACCATTTAATTTTTCCTTTTTTTTTTCTTCACATTTGTTGCTATAAGAAATAGTAGTAATATTAGTGGTAGTAGTAGTGGTAGGTTGTAGTAGAGTAGTAGCAGTGATAGTAACTGTTCTCTGTGCGTGTGGATAGCTTTACCTTCACAACAAATGCATAACTTACTAATTTAATGTTTCGTGATAGGTCAACAGGTGAACCTTTTCATATCATAAGACCTTTTTTTTCGATTGTTACGAGAGGATTGTATACGTATCCTTTTCGGGACAAGACTCTCCTATTGTCCCTTTCATTTGTGTTCGATGCCATTGTCAGTTGTATAATGTCATGGGAGTCCCTGGCGTGGGGGTGACAGGGGGCAAGGACGGAACGTGGTAGCTATAAGGAAAGGAACAACACGTAGGCTGCAGCTATAAGGAAAGGAACAACACGTCTCTGTAGCTATAAGGAAAGGAACAACACGTCTCTGCAGCTATAAGGAAAGGAACAACACGTAGGCTGCAGCTATAAGGAAAGGAACAACACATAGGCTGTAGCTATAAGGAAAGGAACAACACGTCTCTGTAGCTATAAGGAAATGAACAACACGTAGGCTGCAGCTATAAGGAAAGGAACAGCACGTAGGCTGCAGCTATAAGGAAATGAACAACACGTAGGCTGCAGCTATAAGGAAAGGAACAACACGTAGGCTGCAGCTATAAGGAAAGGAACAACACGTAGGCTGTAGCTATAAGGAAAGGAACAACACGTAGGCTGCAGCTATAAGGAAAGGAACAACACGTAGGCTGCAGCTATAAGGAAAGGAACAACACGTAGGCTGCAGCTATAAGGAAAGGAACAACACGTAGGCTGCAGCTATAATGAAAGGAACAACACGTAGGCTGCAGCTATAAGGAAAGGAACAACACGTAGGCTGTAGCTATAAGGAAAGGAACAACACGTAGGCTGTAGCTATAAGGAAAGGAACAACACGTAGGCTGTAGCTATAAGGAAAGGAACAACACGTAGGCTGTAGCTATAAGGAAAGGAACAACACGTAGGCTGCAGCTATAAGGAAAGGAACAACACGTAGGCTGTAGCTATAAGGAAAGGAACAACACGTAGGCTGCAGCTATAAGGAAAGGAACAACACGTAGGCTGCAGCTATAGGTTCCCGCCACCTGCATCGCCTGGAGGGGAGCGGCGGAGCTAGACCGAGGCCTACGATATACAAGGCCTGTTCAGTGGGGGTAATACGTCACAGCAGTGGTGCGCTCAGTTCAGGGTTCGCAGGGTGGATTTAACTCTCCCCCCTGTAAAATGCTGTGTGTTTCACGTTTTAAGTAATCGTATTTTTTAATATTAGTTTTTGACAAATAACATAAGAAAATAAGGAAGCTACAAGAGGCCGTGAGACCTACACGTGTTAGTTCCTGTTACTTAACTCTACCTACATCCACCTCTCTTCCCCATCCATGAATTTATCCAGACTCATTTTAAAGACCCCAATAGACTCCGCATTGACCACCTGACGACTTACTCCATGCCAATCATTCACCACCCTATTTAATTATAATCTAATTCTAAATTCTAATCTTCTATTCTAAACACTCGAGCGGTGATGTGCAGGGGAGAGGAAGCGATAACAGGCGACCAGCGAGATAATTCGATGATGTTACAATGGTACATAACAAGGCTGGTATAGGGTGCGTGTCTTTTTGACCTACGCCTTTATACGCCTCTTCTTCTTCTTCCCGATAATCATCATCACCATCATTACCAAACTGCTACCACTTGCTGCTGTAAATGTTAACAACAGCTACTACTGCTATTACTACTACCACTGCCACTTACCTAGTTATTTTCCTTGTTGGAATAAAATGAACAACTACCGTAGATAACAAAGTCGCCACCTGCACTAATGTCGCCAGCCGCCAAATATTACGAATTATAGCATCACTACTGATTTTTATGTGCCACTGAAGATGATAGACAGTAGTTTATATCATGACTGTATAATCTACCCTGTTTCAGCGTTGTTTTATGCTTTGTGTCTGCAAGTATAGACGGTTTCAAATTTCACTACGCGTTTTTTTTTCGGGCGACGACGACAGCGGTACGACACTCAGTAAATAAACACTAGATGGCGACTCTACTGTTGGTAGCCACTTTGTAGATATTTTTGTCATTTGTTCATTTATAGCCCTAATATGACACAAATGAAGACACAAAATGACACAGATTCTCCAGATAGCCCCTTCTAGTTTTCCTGAAATCATGGATGTAGAAATGTAAGTATTAACGCCACCACACGTCTGTAAACAAAAACAAAAGTTGTCCTGGCGACTTTACTGTTATCTACGGTAAAGCATATAGCAGAACCTTCATGGATGTCTTATGAATGTGTTTGTAGAATATTTGAGTTTCACGAGTAGCCTATCTTGTCTTATTGGCATTATTCGTTTGTTCATCTGTTTTTAAGTAGATAGCAAGTGTATAACAAAACCTGTGTTGTGAAGACTGCTATGGTGATTACTACGCGACATTCAGAGCATCATGTAGCGGGTGGAGCGCATCGTGACAGTGCAGGGACAAAGTATTGCTTGATTATAGGCGTTTTCTGCGGGGGATTTCTGGTTGCAATCGGAAAATTTTCGGTTGCAAACGGTCACAACAACAACAACAAATGATTGCGGGTCGGGCCAATCATCTTCCCTGGATAGTTGAACAGGGATCGAAATTTGAGCAACCGAAAAATGTTCGGTTGCAATCAGGATCCCCGCAGAAAACGCCTTATGATTCGCCTATCAAAACATTGCTTTGTCTGGTTCCAACATACAGCTTTCTCACTTGAAAACATTTATAGTCGGTGGGTTCTGCATGTAATTAGTGACGCGTTGGAACAGTATGGCAAAAATAACAAGTGAAGACCAGGAAAACCGGTGACACCATGAAAAAGTGAGTCACCATCGTGGAGCCTACCTAGTGGAGCGATGGTTCAGCCCGGCGGCGGGGAGGGTGCGAGGGCGGTGGAGCGCGCCCGCCGCGCCTACCACCACCGGATGCAGGCACACATGCGGCGAGGTGAGCTGAGGGCCCGGTGACTGATCCTGACCCTGTATGAACCACTCCTAGGGATCTGTCAGTGTTAAGGGAAGGGATCGCGATGAACTAGTGATGAGGTACAAGCAGCCATGGGATCCGTGGAGGAAGGCTTGCTGTTATTTTGTAGTATTTATTCTTGTAATTATTTATTGTAGATAATTATGTGTGCACATTAGCATGTTAACCCAGACTACTTTTTCTTCAGATGCACAACATACATTATTTTGTTAATTAGGCTGCATAGAGATGCGGTGGCGTAGCTACGGGGGGGGGGCACGTAACCCCCCCATGAGAATCCTGTGGCCCCCCCCCCCACTGGCCATGGCTGCCGTATTCTGTACAATGCTCTAACACCCACCACTAATCTGATCTTCGAATATTACCCTTCTGTGACATCAGAGTGGCCCCTGAGCTCCGCCTGCCTAGTGCCCCCCCCCCCAGGTGCCCCCACTGTTAATAGATACCTAGTTACGCCACTGCTGACAAAGCAATCCAGTCCTTCAACAACCCACAAACTACGTAGCCCAAAAAAAAAGATGATTTCCTACCCACAACCCTCTGCCACGCTGTTAACGAGTTCGAAGCACTAATTTACCCTATCAATATAAACTTTTTTTTTTAAACTACTGCAAAACTATACTAACACTATTACTAACTCACATTTACAAACATTCAAGACTTAAATAATGTTACTGGTCAAAAATTATTGGTCTAAGGTCAAGAGGTCAGGGCGTGGGAAAGAAATTAGGGAAAGGTTTAGTGTTTCGAAGCAGTGTTGAGTTCCTTGAGTAATCTGGTACGAGCGACAGTCGAGAGCGAGCCGGCGAGGGGGCAGGACGCGTGTGCAGGCAGCTGGGAGGAGGAAGAGGATGATTTTTGGCCAAACAACGCTTTATTAGCTACAGGGGGGCACGTGCCCCTCCATGAGAATCCGGAGACCCCCCCACCCTAGCCATGGCTGCCGTAATTTAGGGAAGGCGGTAGCAGAGTGGGGTTAAGGAAATTTTTGTTGTGCAATGCATGGTCGTCAGACCAATTTCATGAGGCAAGCGGCGGCCTTGCTCAAGGCTGGGAGGGCCGCGTGCCGCCAAGGAATGTGGTCCTGGCTAGCGGACGGGTTAACGATTGGGCTCTTGTTGCATGTTGTCTGCGGGTGGAAATTAAAAAAAAATTGAAGTTCCATATGCAGCTGCACTGATCAGATGAGTTAATGATATCAATGTTACACTGATGGACAGTCAGCTGGGTTACCAATTGACGAAATTTCAAACACTATAAATCCTCAAGATGCTTTTATAAGAGAAATCCCAAATATCAAGTTAAATGCCAAGCCAAGATAGCTTTTCCTTCCCCCATGGGTCGCATTCCCACCTGTACACACCTGCCCTACATCACAGTGTCGCTGCCATCCCTGCACCACACCTCCACCACTGCACTGCTGTACTGAACGTCTTCTTGTGCTGATGGACAACTCTTTGCGGCACCACACGCACACACACACAAAGAGCAGCCACAAAAATGGCTCCAAGCCTGAGAGATTTAACATATGAGGAAAGACTTTCAAGACTGAAACTCCCAACTCTTGAGAAAAGAAGAAAAAGGGGAGATTTTATAGCAGTGTATGGGTCAATCAATGGGTCTGGAAAAAATTGATAGAGAAGATCTGTTTGTGTGGGACGATGGAAGTACAAGAGGTCATGAGAAGAAATTGAAAAGGACAACATGCAAGAGGGACATACAAAAATACAGCTTCCCGTATAGAAGCATAGAAGCCTGGAATAACCTTGATGCAGAAGTGATTAATGCAAGAAGTATTCAGGACTTCAAAGGCAAACTGGATAATAGTAGATTTGGAGACGGGACAGTACGAGCATAACTCTTTTCCTGTATGTTACAACTAGGTCAATACACACTCACAAACACCGGCCATACTTGCCCACAGCTCATGACAGTGTTGGTGTGGTGAAAAAATTTGATTTGTAACTGTACTCCCTCGGTTGGACGTCCTACCTTGCCCCTTAGAAATAGGAAATGGTGATTGTTTGTAATCCCTTGGGAACTTAAGGGAATATATATCAAACTTTGTGTGTGTGCTTTTCATTACATATTTTTATTTTGTTCTTTCAGCTGACAGTGAGGTGCGAGGCGAAGCACGAGGGCCGAGGTCAGAGAGATCGAGCGTCAGCCACAACGACGACGTGTCCTCAACAAGCAGTGAGAAATATGAACGCGATGTTGCCATCCTCAACTCCTGTTTTGATGACATTGAGAGGTTCATCGCGCGCCTGCAACACACGGCCGCCGCCACCAGGGAGCGGGCGCCGCCGGGCTGCGGTTGTTGCTTTGGCGCTTGCTATCCTTTTGGGGCCTATTGAAATTGTTGGGGCCCTATTTGTAAAGACCTATGGTGGAGGGGCCCCAAGCTCGGTGGCCGGGGCACAGCTTAAACAATGTTACAAATCATGAAATGGCATTAGAGGTAAAAGGCTAGATTAAAAGAAATATGATATGGGCTCGGGGTCCCTTGGTGGCTTCGGGGCCCCTTGGTGGTTCTGGGGCCCCTTGGTGTTCTGGGGACCTTGTGCTCTAGGGCCTGGTGGCTTCGGGCCCTTTGCTCGGGGCCCCTTGGTGCTTCGGGGGCCATGTTGGTTCTGGGGCCCCTGGTGCCTTCGGGGCCCCTTGGGCTTTCTGGTGCCCTTGTGTGGCTTCGGGGGCCCCTTGGTGGCTTCGGGGGCCCTAGGCAACTGCGTAGTTCGCATATACGTAGTAAGAAACGGCCCTGGGTGAATACTAAACCTTTTATGCACCAACTCTCCTGTAATCTATGTAAAAAGCTTCTTGATAGTCCATCATCAGTCCACTTATGTTGTAGTTCATGCGAAGTCATTCCTCTAATGTGCTTGTGTTGTTTCAGGTCTCGGAAATCCAAGAAGAAAGATATAGGCGACGGCTTGTTGTCCATGCGCGCCAAACCTCCACCAGAGAGAGAGTTTGTTGACATCTTCCAAAAGTTCAAGCTTTCATTCAACCTCCTGGTAAGTGGCTGGATTCAAGACGTGGAGGTAAAATTATGAGTCAGCATGAAAGTTTTGATTCTTCAAGACATGTGCGGTGCATGGCAAGTATTGTGTAGTATTCCAGTTTGACACCGAATTGACTTTGGTGGACGAAACTATTATTTTCTGGTGAGTTTTGATGTGTTTTGAATGAATGTGCTAACTGTTTCTGTCGCAATACTTTTATCTCTTCGCTTCATCTCCTCCCTCTCTCTCTCTCTCTCTCTCCTCTCTTCTCCTCTCCCTTCTCCTCTTCTCTCTCTCTCTCTCTCTCTCTCTCTTCTCCTTCTCTCTCTCTCTCTCTCTCTCTCTCTCTCTCCTCTCTCTCTCTCTCTCTCTCTCTCTCTCTCTCTCTCTCTCCTCTCTCTCTCTCTCTCTCTCTCCTCTCTCTCTCTCTCTCTCTCTCTCTCTCTCTCTCTCTCTCTCTCTCTCTCTCTCCTCTCTCTCTCTCCTCTCTCTCTCTCTCTCTCTCTCTCTCTCTCTTCTCTCTCTCTCTCTCTCCTCTCTCTCTCTCTCTCTTCTCCCCTCTCTCTCTCTCTCCTCTCCTCTCTCTCTCTCACACCAGAAAAAAATTGTTCCGTCAACCAAAGTGAATTCGGTGTCAAACAGGAATAATACCTTTAATTCTTCTATTGAGATACAGCAGAGCACCTAGAAGCGTAATTTTGTCATCTATATTAATGTTACTTGTTTCTCTGTGCCAAGCAATAAATTATGAAAATCATGAAGAATCTATATCATAAACTGTGAAATATAATCTGTCCTATATCTGCCGCCTGTCTGCTGGCAACCAACCCCAAAGATAACTACTTGTGCACAGTGTTGAGGGCAGCGAGTGTGTGTGTAACCACGGGCCTTGCTTCGTTCTGTTTTCCGGCATCCGTTGTCGAAGACTGCGTTACGGCAACCTCAATAAGGCAGAAATACCCACTGAGGAAGTCAAATCAAAGTGGATAGTACGTGTTGAAACAGGAAGGAAATAAGAAGGGTTGTTGTTGTTGTTGTTGTTGTTTTGTTTTTTTATATACTAATTAGTGCTATACCAAATTTTGCTTCTGTAATTATAAAGTTCTAATGAGCGAGAAACTTGATTAATCAGCCATTGCTTAACCTGGAGATCGCCTGAGATTTGGTGCTCTGCTGTACTATAGTCAATGATTTGTTGTTTTCTGGCAGAAGAACTAGAAGATACTAATAGAGAAACAGAATAAGTGATATTTTCTTTATCAACTT
The DNA here is from genome assembly GCA_016584305.1 of Chionoecetes opilio. Lineage (NCBI taxonomy): Eukaryota > Metazoa > Arthropoda > Malacostraca > Decapoda > Majidae > Chionoecetes > Chionoecetes opilio. The sequence goes on from JACEEZ010023598.1 coordinate 147,896, forward strand.
CAGTAAAGTTTCCTGCAATAACTAAATAGGTATTGAAATAATTTGTCATGCTCATGAGGTTTATTTCATGAAGACAATGCCCACGACTAGTATAGTGTTAAGGGCACGTGGCTGAAGCGGCTCTGTATATTGACGTCGCTTACTCCCCGTGCGGCGGCGTGCGCTCTCTCCGGTGGGTAACAGAAGACGGTATGGGGAGTAAGGGAGAGCGGGGCAGGTTGCATCGAGGTTAGGTTGCATCATTGCCTCCAACTCGCATGTTATCACACGTACATCGTCTTAATACAGGTTGAAGTTCCCAAACTCGGCAACCTCGGGACCAGCGCCGAGCCGAGTAATGGAATTTTCCAACTTTTAGAACGTAGATATATTAAGGGGAAAAAAATGGTTTGGGAGCCATAATTCCAATGACAGACCTGTAGAAGTACACAAAATAACAGTGTACACAACTTTACAGTCACAACACCACTGAACAATAACAACAAACAAATCGGCGGGAGAAACCAAGCGGCCTAGTGTGGTGGCACCCAGCGGCCTAGTGTGGTGGCACCTAGCGGCCGACCCGGCAACTACGCGCCGGGTTTTGGGTGTTCTGCCGTGTTTTGGAAAATCCGGAACCATAGCCGAGTTTTGGGTGTTGCCGAGTCATGGGATGCCGAGTTTGGGAACTTCAACCTGTACTACTACTACTACTGCTACAGTACTACTACAACTACAACAATAATAATAATAAAAAAAGTGAATGCGAGTTAAGAGGCAATGATGCAACCTACCCTCGATGCAACCTGCCCCGCTCTCCCCTACTATATCGATAGGCTCTAATAACCAGTGTGTTCCGTCGTTCACAGGCCAAACTGAAGGCCCACATCCATGACCCCAACGCCCCCGAGCTGGTGCACTTCCTCTTCACGCCTCTCGCCCTCATTGTGGACGCCTCGCGGGACTCCAACTATGGACCAAACCTGCCTGGAAAGGTGAGTCATAATTAATCTTGTTTAGACTAAATATGGCTAGAAATGGACTAAATGTGGCTAGAAATGGACTAAATATGGCTAGAAATGGACTAAATATGGCTAGAAATGGACTAAATATGGCTAGAAATGGACTAAATATGGCTAGAAATGGACTAAATATGGCTAGAAATGGACTAAATATGGCTAGAAATGGACTAAATATGGCTAGAAATGGACTTAATGTGGCTAGAAATGGACTAAGTATGGCTAGAAATGGACTAAATATGGCTAGAAATGGACTAAATATGGCTAGAAATGGACTAAGTATGGCTAGAAATGGACTAAATATGGCTAGAAATGGACTAAATATGGCTAGAAATGGATTAAACATGGCTAGAAATGGACTAAATATGGCTAGAAATGGACTGAATATGGCTAGAAATGGACTAAATATGGTTAGAAATTGACTAAATATGGCTAGAAATGGACTAAATATGGTTAGAAATGGATTAAATATGGCTAGAAATGGACTAAATATGGCTAGAAATGGACTAAATATGGTTAGAAATGGACTAAATATGGCTAGAAATGGACTAAATATGGCTAGAAATGGACTAAATATGGCTAGAAATGGACTAAATATGGCTAGAAATGGACTAAATATGGCTAGAAATGGACTAAATATGGCTAGAAATGGACTAAATATGGCTAGAAATGGACTAAATATGGCTAGAAATGGACTAAATATGGCTAGAAATGGACTAAAGTATGGCTAGAAATGGACTAAATATGGCTAGAAATGGACTAAATATGGCTAGAAATGGACTAAATATGGCTAGAAATGGACTAAGTATGGCTAGAAATGGACTAAATATGGCTAGAAATGGACTAAATATGGCTAGAAATGGACTAAATATGGCTAGAAATGGACTAAATATGGCTAGAAATGGACTAAATATGGCTAGAAATGGACTAAATATGGCTAGAAATGGACTAAATATGGCTAGAAATGGACTAAATATGGCTAGAAATGGACTAAATATGGCTAGAAATGGACTTAATATGGCTAGAAATGGACTAAATATGGCTAGAAATGGACTAAATATGGCTAGAAATGGACTAAACATGGCTAGAAATGGACTAAATATGGCTAGAAATGGACTAAATATGGCTAGAAATGGACTAAACATGGCTAGAAATGGACTAAACATGGCTAGAAATGGACTAAACATGGCTAGAAATGGACTAAACATGGCTAGAAATGGACTAAATATGGCTAGAAATGGACTAAGTATGGCTAGAAATGGACTAAATATGGCTAGAAATGGACTAAATATGGCTAGAAATGGACTAAATATGGCTAGAAATGGACTAAATATGGCTAGAAATGGACTAAATATGGCTAGAAATGGACTAAATATGGCTAGAAATGGACTAAATATGGCTAGAAATGGACTAAACATGGCTAGAAATGGACTAAATATGGCTAGAAATGGACTAAATATGGCTAGAAATAGACTAAATATGGCTAGAAATTATTTGCAATTTAAAGCTGTTTTTGTCGTGCAAGCACCGTCTTGGATTACGAAGACCACTCCAATAACACTTGCTGAAATGTGTGTTATACTGCTTTGTGATATTGTTTGCAATGTTTTGGACTGATTATGATTTCGGCCCCTACCAAGCTTGTTGTGTTTTTGTCGCAGAAACCAATCCGTTTTCAATTGCGAGAAAAAACGGTCTTCGTACCAAGACGATGCTTGGACGACAAAAACACGGCTCATGATGCAGAAAAACAATCCATATTCATTGTTACCTCTAAGGAGTGCAAGAAAAGGATACCCTGCCGTAGATAACAGTCAAGTCGCCACCTGCAGTCATGTCGCCAGCCGCCAAATATTACGAATTATAGCATTACTACTGATTTTTATGTGCCACTGAAGATGATACACAGTAGTTTATATCATGACTGTATAATCTACTCTGTTTCAGCGTTGTTTTATGCTTTGTAGCTGCAAGTATATACGGTTTCAAATTTCGCTACGCTTTTTTTTTTTCCGGACGACGACGACAGCGGTACGACACTCAGTAAATAAACACTAGATGGCGACTCTACTGTTGGTAGCCACTTTGTAGATATTTTTGTAATTTGTTCATTTATAGCCATGTATTATGACACAGATGAAGACACAAAATGACACAGACTCTCCAGATAGCCCCTTCTAACTGTCCTGAAATCATGGATGTAGAAATGTAAGTATTAACGCCACCACACAGCTGTAAACAGAAAAAAAAGTTGTCCTGGCGACTTAACTGTTATCTACGGTCGACTCTTTTAGAATAAGATCAATTTTATGGAATGGATTACTGTACCCTAAATTCTTTCTTCTAGGTCCTGTCACCATTACTCTCGGCCGATGCAGTCGAGTTACTTACAAATTGTTTAACGTCTCGGGAGACTGAGATATGGCAGAGCCTGGGAGAAACGTGGGTTATTCCTCGCAGCACCTGGAAATACAGTGTTCCTCCCTACCAGCCAGGTACTGTTGCATTCTTCTGTGTTTGTCGATCTCTAGTCTATTAATCTTTTAGAGTTAAGTGCATTTTCTCAAACAGGCAGCTGTGTTAGGTATGTACCCTCAGTTAGAATAATTGTGATTTAACAACAATAAGGCCAAATATAACAGCAATAAGGCCAAATATAACAGCAATAAGGCCAAATACAACAGCAATAAGGCCAAATACAACAGCAATAAGGCCAAATATAACAGCAATAAGGCCAAATACAACAGCAATAAGGCCAAATATAACAGCAATAAGGCCAAATATAACAGCAATAAGGCCAAATACAACAGCAATAAGGCCAAATATAACAGCAATAAGGCCAAATATAACAGCAATAAGGCCAAATATAACAGCAATAAGGCCAAATATAACAGCAATAAGGCCAAATACAACAGCAATAAGGCCAAACATAACAGCAATAAGGCCAAATACAACAGCAATAAGGCCAAATATAACAGCAATAAGGCCAAATACAACAGCAATAAGGCCAAATATAACAGCAATAAGGCCAAATACAACAGCAATAAGACCAAATACAACATCAATAAGGCCAAATATAACAGCAATAAGGCCAAATATAACAGCAATAAGGCCAAATACAACAGCAATAAGGCCAAATACAACAGCAATAAGGCCAAATACAACAGCAATAAGGCCAAATACAACAGCAATAAGGCCAAATACAACAGCAATAAGGCCAAATACAACAGCAATAAGGCCAAATATAACAGCAATAAGGCCAAATATAACAGCAATAAGGCCAAATAAAACAGCAATAAGGCCAAATATAACAGCAATAAAGCCAAATATAACAGCAATAAGGCCAAATATAACAGCAATAAGGCCAAACATAACAGCAATAAGGCCAAATACAACAGCAATAAGGTCAAATACAACAGCAATAAGGCCAAATATAACAGCAATAAGGCCCAATAAAACAGCAATAAGGCCCAATACAACAGCAATAAGGCCAAATACAACAGCAATAAGGCCAAATATAACAGCAATAAGGCCAAATACAACAGCAATAAGGCCAAATACAACAGCAATAAGGCCAAATATAACAGCAATAAAGCCAAATACAACAGCAATAAGGCCAAATATAACAGCAATAAGGCCAAATACAACAGCAATAAGACCAAATACAACATCAATAAGGCCAAATATAACAGCAATAAGGCCAAATATAACAGCAATAAGGCCAGATACAACAGCAATAAGGCCAAATACAACAGCAATAAGGCCAAATATAACAGCAATAAGGCCAAATACAACAGCAATAAGGCCAAATACAACAGCAATAAGGCCAAATATAACAGCAATAAGGCCAAATACAACAGCAATAAGGCCAAATACAACAGCAATAAGGCCAAATATAACAGCAATAAAGCCAAATATAACAGCAATAAGGCCAAATATAACAGCAATAAGGCCAAATATAACAGCAATAAGGCCAAATACAACAGCAATAAGGCCAAATACAACAGCAATAAAGCCAAATACAACAGCAATAAGGCCAAATATAACAGCAATAAGGCCAAATATAACAGCAATAAGGCCAAATATAACAGCAATAAGGCCAAATATAACAGCAATAAGGCCAAATATAACAGCAATAAGGCCAAATATAACAGCAATAAGGCCAAATATAACAGCAATAAGGCCAAATATAACAGCAATAAGGCCAAATATAACAGCAATAAGGCCAAATACAACAGCAATAAGGCCAAATACAACAGCAATAAAGCCAAATACAACAGCAATAAGGCCAAATATAACAGCAATAAGGCCAAATATAACAGCAATATAGCCAAATATAACAGCAATAAGGCCAAATATAACAGCAATAAGGCCAAATATAACAGCACTAAGGCCAAATACAACAGCAATAAGGCCAAATATAACAGCAATAAGGCCAAATATAACAGCAATAAAGCCAAATACAACAGCAATAAGGCCAAATACAACAGCAATAAGGCCAAATATAACAGCAATAAGGCCAAATATAACAGCAATAAAGCCAAATATAACCGCAATAAGGCCAAATACAACAGCAATAAGGCCAAATATAACAGCAATAAGGCCAAATATAACAGCAATAAGGCCAAATATAACCGCAATAAGGTCAAATACAACAGCAATAAGGCCAAATATAACAGCAATAAGGCCAAATACAACAGCAATAAAGCCAAATATAACAGCAATAAGGCCAAATATAACAGCAATAAGGCCAAATACAACAGCAATAAGGTCAAATACAACAGCAATAAGGCCAAATATAACAGCAATAAGGCCCAATAAAACAGCAATAAGGCCAAATACAACAGCAATAAGGCCAAATACAACAGCAATAAGGCCAAATATAACAGCAATAAGGCCAAATACAACAGCAATAAGGCCAAATATAACAGCAATAAGGCCAAATATAACCGCAATAAGGTCAAATACAACAGCAATAAGGCCAAATATAACAGCAATAAGGCCAAATACAACAGCAATAAGGCCAAATATAACTGCAATAAGGCCAAATACAACAGCAATAAGGCCAAATATAACCGCAATAAAGCCAAATATAACAGCAATAAGGCCAAATATAACAGCAATAAGGCCAAATATAACAGCAATAAGGCCAAATACAACATCAATAAGGCCAAATATAACAGCAATAAGCCAAATATAACAGCAATAAGGCCAAATATAACCGCAATAAAGCCAAATATAACAGCAATAAGGCCAAATATAACAGCAATAAGGCCAAATATAACAGCAATAAGGCCAAATACAACATCAATAAGGCCAAATATAACAGCAATAAGGCCAAATATAACAGCAATAAGGCCAAATATAACCGCAATAAAGCCAAATATAACAGCAATAAGGCCAAATATAACAGCAATAAGGCCAAATATAACAGCAATAAGGCCAAATACAACATCAATAAGGCCAAATATAACAGCAATAAGGCCAAATATAACAGCAATAAGGCCAAATATAACAGCAATAAGGCCAAATATAACCGCAATAAGGCCAAATATAACAGCAATAAGGCCAAATATAACCGCAATAAGGCCAAATATAACAGCAATAAGGCCAAATATAACCGCAATAAGGCCAAATACAACAGCAATAAGGCCAAATATAACAGCAATAAGGCCAAATACAACAGCAATAAGGCCAAATATAACAGCAATAAGGCCAAATACAACAGCAATAAGGCCAAATATAACAGCAATAAGGCCAAATATAACCGCAATAAGGCCAAATACAACAGCAATAAGGCCAAATACAACAGCAATAAGGCCAAATACAACAGCAATAAGGCCAAATACAACAGCAATAAGGCCAAATATAACAGCAATAAGGCCAAATATAACAGCAATAAGGCCAAATATAACAGCAATAAGGCCAAATACAACAGCAATAAGGCCAAATACAACAGCAATAAGGCCAAATACAACAGCAATAAGGCCAAATACAACAGCAATAAGGCCAAATACAACAGCAATAAGGCCAAATACAACAGCAATAAGGCCAAATATAACAGCAATAAGGCCAAATACAACAGCAATAAGGCCAAATACAACAGCAATAAGGCCAAATACAACAGCAATAAGGCCAAATACAACAGCAATAAGGCCAGATATAACAGCAATAAAGCCCAATATAACAGCAATAAGGCCAAATACAACAGCAATAAGGCCAAATATAACAGCAATAAGGCCAAATACAACAGCAATAAGGCCAAATACAACAGCAATAAGGCCAAATACAACAGCAATAAGGCCAAATACAACAGCAATAAGGCCAAATACAACAGCAATAAGGCCAGATATATGGCTTCTTTACCAATAAGGATCATGGCAAGTTAGGTTAATTCACCCAGATTTACCATTGCTTTATCCCCAAGGTAGTGACTCCGTTCATAGGACAAAGATAATAGAAGTGCTCTGATCCCCATCTTTCTATGTACAGAAAACAATATCATCTTATTGTACAGGTTGAAGTTCCCAAACTCGGCAACCTCGGGACCAGCACCGAGCCGAGTAATGGAATTTTCCGACTTTTAGAACGTAGATATATTAAGCCTTAATATATAGGTTCCGCCATCCAACTTCTTCAAAAGGTCAATTTTCTCAGAAATAGTTAACACATTGTTCTTCCTTTTCTTTTCACTTCCACCAGTAGGTGTTCCTGGACGTTTGGGAGCCATAATACCAATAACAGACCTGTAGAAGTACACAAAATAACAGTGAAACACAACTCTACGTCACAACACCACTGAACAATAACAACAAACAAATCGGCGGGAGAAACCAAGCGGCCTAGTGTGGTGGCACCTAGCGGATGACCCGGCAACTACGCGCCGGGTTTTGGGTGTTCTGCCGTGTTTTGGAAAATCCGGAACCATAGCAGAGTTTTGGGTGTTGCCGAGTCTTGGGATGCCGAGTTTGGGAATTTCAACCTGTACAGGAATTTTAGTCTCCCATGTTTATTGCAACTATTATTGTGGCTGATTCTTGAATCCATTTAAGTCTCCTCCTAAATCTGCTATGAAATAGGTAACTCTTAGCATGAAGAAGAGGTGGTTTTGTAACAAGGGTATCATGGGGGCAGTGACTGTTAATGCTTATGCCCGTATTCGTAGTCACATACCATCATTGTACGTGGTCATTGTTCACTTTTTGTCTTGTCCTAATTAAATCAATAGGTCATGCCAGCGCTGTTGTGATTGCAATAGGAGTACTGTATGATTGCTCTAGTACTTTCCATGGCAGCTACAAGATCTCTGTTGTGATTGCTATAGGAGTACTGTATGATTGCTCTAGTACTTTCCATGGCAGCTACAAGATCTCTGTTGTGATTGCAATAGGAGTACTGTATGATTGCTCTAGTATTTTCCATGGCAGCTACAAGATCTCTGTTGTGATTGCAATAGGAGTACTGTATGATTGCTCTAGTACTTTCCATGGCAGCTACAAGATCTCTGTTGTGATAGCAATAGGAGTACTGTATGATTGCTCTAGTACTTTCCATGGCAGCTACAAGATCTCTGTTGTGATTGCTATAGGAGTACTGTAGGATTGCTCTAGTACTTTCCATGGCAGCTACAAGATCTCTGTTGTGATTGCTATAGGAGTACTGTAGGATTGCTCTAGTACTTTCCATGACAGCTACAAGATCAAGTGAATAATTTTGACCGAGTAGAAATGGAACAAAATCATAGCAATTACCACGAGCAATCAGGGTATGTGACTACGAATACGAGCAGAAAAAGATGATTCCCCTCCTGTAAACGTTTGCTGGATTGTGTGATGTTCTGTTCCTCAGTATTTTCCAACGGCTGGGCTCCCGAGTTACTGGAGGATTCTCGGGATAGGTCCAACGTGCTGGCCTCTGAGGTGGCCACCGAGGCCAAGAGAACCAGAGCAGACGAGATCAGGAATGCACAACGTGAAGTAAGCCCTCAGTGTACTTCAATTGTCCATGCTAGCAATGCATGTCATGTGTTTGAGGGGAGAGAGAGAGAGAGAGAGAGAGAGAGAGAGAGAGAGAGAGAGGGGGGGAGGGGGAGAGAGAGAGAGAGAGAGAGAGAGAGAGAGAGAGAGAGAGAGAGAGAGAGAGAGAGAGAGAGAGAGAGAGAGAGAGAGAGAGAGAGAGAGAGAGAGAGAGAGAGAGAGAGAGAGAGAGAGAGAGAGAGAGAGAGAGAGAGAGGGAGGAGAGAGAGAGAGGAGGAGAGAGAGGAGGAGAGAGAGAGAGGAGAGAGAGAGAGAGAGAGAGAGAGAGAGAGAGAGAGAGAGAGAGAGAGAGAGAGAGAGAGAGAGAGAGAGAGAGAGAGAGAGAGAGAGAGAGAGAGAGAGAGAGAGAGAGAGAGAGAGAGAGAGAGAGAGAATTTATTGGATACATATTGGAAAATCTTTCTTCTACCTATGATGATAACTTATCTGTATTCTCTCTTTTTGCATCCCCTCCCTGAGCCAGGATGCCTCTGCCGGTGTAAGTGGTCACACATGTAAGGAATGCAAGATGATGCTGGGACACTTAAGTTTAGCCTCTTTTATTTTATTTATTTATTTATTTATTTATTTATTTATTTATTTATTTATTTTTTTTTTTTTTTTTTATCCGAAACATCATAAGGATTTTGGTATGGTATGATGGATCTCAAACATATTTTCATATACGTATGTAGTATGTACAGTATCACAGTTATACTCATCATTTTAAAATCACGTAAATGATTTCTGTCAATGACTTACGAACATTAATCTCGACAGGCTGAAATCAGACAGGGGCGTCTGCGCAGCGATGAGTATTCCAGCGACTTCTACGACTCGGACCGCAGAGAGGGTTCACCGCCCCTGGGACGCTACTATGCAGGAGAGGACCGGTGAGTGTGACTTCCCATCACCACCACCTTCACCCTCAGCCTTGGTGCAGTATAAGTGTGTCCAGGAAAAGAAGGGTGACAGGTAGCCAAGGAAAACAACAGATCAGGAGGCCATGAATCACTTCTCAGAGACAATGGAAGCAATGAACAATGGAATCTCATGGCTTGGCATGTAGCATAAATGAACAAATCTTCTAAAGTGTAAAGTGATCTTCAAAGTGACACACATGCATCAACACCCCAGATCACGAGAAACAGGCTCTCATATAACTTTTGTTGTGGCTATTGTACGTTCTTGTCGTCCTCTGCTACCTTGTCCATCACAGCCTTGACACATGGAGGTAGTGGAATGCAGGCTGCGGCATACAGTGTAGTAGCATCCTTAAGTATAGTACAGTAAAACCTCTCATATTCGGACTAATTGGGCCAAGGAGTGGTCCGAGTAATGCAAGGATTCGAATAATGGGGGGATTATATATGGGGGGGATACGTAAAAAAAAATAAAAAAATTATAGGTATAGCTAGGAAAGTTCGGCCCCTAAAAAAAAAAAAAAAAAAAAAAAAATTCTAGGTGTATATATAGCTAGGAAATTTCGGCCCCTAAAAAAAAAAAAAAAAAAAAAAAAAAAAAAAAAAAAAAAAAAAAATTCTAGGTGTATATTATATAGCTAGGAAAGTTCGACCCCTAAAAAAAAAAAAAAAAAAAAAAAAAAAAAAAAAAAAAAATTCTAGCTATTCTATATAGCTAGTAAATTTCGACCCCTTAAAAAATAATAATAATAAATTAAAAAAAAAAGGAGTTACGAATAATGTCAAAGTCCGAATAATGAAGGTCCGAATACGAGAGGTTTTACTGTATGTGGTATACACTCAACACAAATTCATGTCCACTTTTAGACAGAAACTTTGCTTATCTGAATTTACAACTGATTAAGAGATCCTGACTTTCAGGCCCCGATCTATGACACCTCCTTCGGAATACCCACAAGCCGGTCGCAGCGACATATCACAGGAGTCTGTGGACCAGTCTACTTTTGACAAGCACCAGCAGCGATGGCTGAGTGACCTCAAAGCACGAGGAGCAAAGATTGTGCAGGTCACCTACCCCCGCACGGCAAACAATGACAAGGAGTTGACTGTGGTCCGTGGGGAGTACCTGGAGGTGAGGCAATAGTGATGTTGGTAAAACTATTAAAAAAAACTCATCTAAATAACTAGCCTGGTTATTGTAACAGTTTACCATGTGTTTTGATCTTTAATCACATTGCATTTCAGTGGTTCATTGATCACCATGCTCCACAGGTTCTGGATGACAGCCGCAAGTGGTGGAAAGCCGTCAATGCCCGGGGCCAGGCTGCCCACGTGCCCCACACCATTGTCACGCCCTACACGCCGGAACAGGTAACTGGTAACTGGTAACTGGCAACATTGCTGACAACTTTTTATTTGTCTCTCTATGTGTTCTGTTTTGTTGTACATATTCATTTTTATTATTTCTTAATTCTTAATTTTGTGTTCATTTTACTTACACCCAAGGCCTGTCTGACCTCTTGTCGGGATGTGGCGTGGAGACCATTGTTGGTCTTTCACAGCAAGGGTCCCCACCTACTACTCTCCTATACACTCCCACACCCCACATCCACCCTTACAGGAGTGAAGGATTGCCACCTTCACCCCTACTAGGGTTTTCAGGTCACAACTCCTTGCCTGACAAGCCTTTCCTATTCCCTGGTGGGTGAACAAGGGCAAAGCATGCAAGGAGACAAGCCCAAGTATGCCTTCACCCGGCCGGGGATTTATCTATTTACTATTATTATTTTTTATTTTTTACGAGTGGTCATTTCCCTCAATGTGGATCAGCATCTGGAAACCACTACAGTAAAGGAATCTAATTCAGTGCAAAACAAGTGACTTCACATGATAAAAGAATCAAATAAATTGCCCAATGGATCTCATTTCCATTGTTTACATTGGCAAACATGGGAAATATTTCTCGCCAAACTCTGAACATTTACGCAGTTCTCAGTAAGTTGTTTTTTTATTACTATTTGTTTCTAGAATTTTTATACGAGTAGGCTTGTCACGCCATTTCTCTTTTACTAAATGGGATCTTTGCTTTGTGTTTTGCTTTGATGCCGTCACAAATACTTGGGAAATGGATTGTTACATTCAAGAATAACATCATTATTAATACTATCATTGCTGTTTTCCCCCTCTCCTTAAAGTCACTCGTGTGATGTGGTCTTGAAAGGCTGCGTTGGGTCTCTTTGATCTCTTGGTCTTTCAAATAATGGTGTGTGTCACTTCCAATCTTTCAGGCATTTAACAAATTTTGGTACTTCTATTTTTTTTCAACTCTGAATTGTTGGTAAGTGAGACAGAGTTACGTATTAATGTATTTTCTACAGATTGCTTTCCTACTCCTTCTCTCCCTTCTTCCCTCCTTCTCTCCCTCACTATTGTATCTTTATCTCCCTCTGTCTGTATCTTCTATCCTCCACTACTCCTTCACCCTCTACTGCAGTATCAAGGCTCTCCACCGATGCCCGTCCTGACCTGTGCGGGATGACCTTAGATGACCTTAATGGCATAGATGTATTTCTTTACCTAAATTACTATTCCTATTGCCTTGGAAGCTGACAGATGCTTTCCCACAGGATGAAATGCGGCGAGCTGCCCCACAGCCCTGGAAAGAGCGCCAAGGCAAGAAAGGTGAATTTAGATACTTCTAGTTCTTACATGCTTGTAGCCTAAGTGCTGGTTCATGTTTTCCAGTCTTTAAGCCATTGTGATTTGTTGCTACAGTTTTTCAATTCATGTGGTTCACAGTAGGACATAGCTTTGCTTGCTTTGGATCCTATAGAGTAAGCAGCTGTTGAGAAGAGGGGAGGATAGTGAACCAGCAAAGTAGCACAAGGATTGAAAGTTGTACTGAACTCTTCCTGTATTACTGTGACATTTCTGCACCACGCACTGTCCTGTTGTGACACTTGGCTTTTGGTATGTAGACTGTTCACTCTCCTGTTATATGTACGTCTGTCTATTGTTTGTCAGTCTTCCTTGCCATATGTAAGAACAGTAAGTTAGCTGTGTTTAATGTGGGTATGGGAAGATTGCAACCTTGTTCGTAAGCATTGCATATACATACTGTGTTGATCGAAAGTAGTCGCAGGAAAATGGAAGCAGCATTCATCTTTTGTTATGCTTACATGGGGCATCATAACACTGTCAATGTTGTTCAGATGTGTCGTCATAATCATCAAATATCAGGACTTTTCCATGTGAAGATTAATGCTAGTAATGTCCAAGATTCATTGATATTTCCAAGCAAAAATCTTGTGTAAAACTTCTTCAGCTAAGCCATCAGTTGCTGCCCAAGTGAGAGCCTGTGGCAGCAGCAGCACCAGCCATCAGGGTTTTCACGAGTACTACATGTCACATTATTCACAACAATAGCATCATTTCATAATCTATCTCATCCTGAAATTTTTTAATGAATATAGTAGTTTTAATTAGTATTAGTGTTTTCGGGCTATATATCTATGTACAGATATAACTTCATCACTGACATACATAATTGTGAAGGGAGTACATATAGTGCTTGAAGGTTTCTACAATTGACTCCCAAAATCCCATTAATTGCTCAGACTCTCTATGACCCACATGCCTCCCTACAGACCTGTGACTGTCTGCTTGCATGAAGTGCTTGGATGCATTGCCCTAATGGTTTGAGATTTCACTTACATTCATATAACAATACTTTTGGGGCAGGTACTAACATGCTATATCTATCTATACAAATGAAGCAAATTATTTCACATCTAAGACTAAACTTGATGTTAGCATTAACCTTTCTAATGTTATGGCAATCAGGCATTCTCCGAGTTTTTCTTGCTTCTTCAGGCTTGGGTAAACAATTTTCTTGGTGGTTCTTGTTCTGTAACTCCACAGTCTTCGGGGGCTTCGGTTTTTGCATTCCTTGTAGTGTTGTGACAGGTAATGTAGTAGTAGTAGTAGTAGTAGTAGTAATAGTAGTAGTAGAGTAGTCACTTTAGTAGTAGCCAGCATTAGAATTCAGTGACTATCATTTTAGTGCTGATTACTATGCATGTCATTTTTATCCCAAGCATTTCCAATCACATGACGGCCCTCGTAGCATCTAATCCTAATTACACGGCAGCAGACTATCAGGTAATGTATATTTCTTTTCATTTTAAAACTGAAGGAAGGTTATTGACCGTTGCTTGATAAGTAATACAAGATCATCAAGACCACCATGTGTTGCCAAATGCACAGTCTTCACTCATCTGTCAGTAATGTGTACAGTGTAGGGCAGCAGTCAGGGATCAAACACCACACCACCAAGACACAACACCAATAAGATGGGGGAAGGGGGGAGGGGAGGGGGGGCGTAGTAAGTGAAGGAATGTCAGGGGAAAAATGGACGGGCCAAAGGAAGCTAATCACTAATGGGCTATCACCATGAGATATGTAGTCGAGGGTTAGCTAAGGTTGATGAACATTTAGATGGTACAACGTTTAGTTTTACAAGTAGTCTTTGTAGCCCATCATCTCTTGGCAAGAAGCAAGACATTGAGGCACAGCTTGGCAATACAAAGGACCATAGAGGCTCATGCTCACCTTGAGGAAGCATATTTGAAATTGTATAGATAGATGAGCTTTAAAAAAATGAGCAGAATTTGTAGCGTTTAATTGCACACTGTCATGAGATTGTTTTATGCTCACCAACTCTGAAAAGGGAAGTGCAAGGTATCTCGGGTATATAAGTTAGATAGATCTAGTTCATTTAGATGGTGAAGTCCGTTAGGTGTTTAATAGGGTATCAATTCAACCTCGATCAATGACTTGTCTGTAACTTACAAGAATAATAGCTGTGATATGTTTTCAATACAGATTTCAGAGCAACTTAACAAACTAGCTTTACATCAATTGGAACTCCCTATGTGACAAGCCTTTGCCTTTAGAATATATCATTGTGGTATATGTACATAGAGTGACTGAGGTGCAGAATAGAGTGACTGAGGTGCAGAATAGAGTGACTGGGGTGCAGAATAGTGACTGAGGTGCAGAATAGAGTGACTGAGGTGCAGAATAGAGTGACTGAGGTGCAGAATAGAGTGACTGAGGTGCAGAATAGAGTGACTGAGGTGCAGAATAGAGTGACTGAGGTGCAGAATAGAGTGACTGAGGTGCAGAATAGAGTGACTGAGGTGCAGAATAGAGTGACTGAGGTGCAGAATAGTGACTGAGGTGCAGAATAGAGTGACTGAGGTGCAGAATAGTGACTGAGGTGCAGAATAGAGTGACTGAGGTGCAGAATAGTGACTGAGGTGCAGAATAGAGTGACGAGGTGCAGAATAGAGTGACAGAGGTGCAGAATAGAGTGACTGAGGTGCAGAATAGAGTGACGAGGTGCAGAATAGAGTGACTGAGGTGCAGAATAGAGTGACTGAGGTGCAGAATAGAGTGACTGAGGTGCAGAGAGTGACTGAGTGCAGATAGAGTGACTGAGGTGCAGAATAGAGTGACTGAGGTGCAGAATAGAGTGACTGAGGTGCAGAATAGTGACTGAGGTGCAGAATAGAGTGACTGAGGTGCAGAATAGAGTGACTGAGGTGCAGAATAGAGTGACTGAGGTGCAGAATAGTGACTGAGGTGCAGAATAGAGTGACTGAGGTGCAGAATAGTGACTGAGGTGCAGAACAGAGTGACTGAGGTGCAGAATAGAGTGACTGAGGTGCAGAATAGTGACTGAGGTGCAGAATAGAGTGGCTGAGGTGCAGAATAGAGTGACTGAGGTGCAGAATAGAGTGACTAAAGTGCAGAATAGAGTGAAGGATCATTTGGCTCACTACAAGATTTTAGTTGTACGTATAGAATTGATGCAACCCAATAACCTTCCTTCTGTGATGGGTGAATGTGAAGGACCTGATGAAGGCTGCATGCACGGTGGAGGGTTATAGTGGACGGCTCTGTTGACTAATGATGACCTGAATAACAGTACAGAAACCTTACTCCTTACTCTCATTTGTATTTTATGAATGAAAGTCACAATAAGACCACTTTTATTTGAAAATGACTTGCTTACCTCCCGCTTGGTCTCATCAAAGAGGCTGTAACCTTAACATTCGACTCACGACCTCTCTTGGACTAACTGTCACCCGGCAACACTACGGGCCACACCAAGTCTTGACACAAACCTTTGAATCTTATGCCTTTTTGTGCCCCTCCTGTGTTGTGGATGATTTTACTTTTTGAAATATTTGCAGGGTAATTGACAGCACGTCTATTATTTCAATTGCAAATGACATCCTTCAAGAAGTAGAATTAATAAGTTTTAATTTCAATAACTCTTATGTAAAGAATCTTGTGTACATTTGTAATATACAAATCATTTTCTAGTGTAATGGTAGACGGTTGTGGTATATGAACTCACAAATATAGTATGTAATATCCGGATCATTAAATAATAAACCATACTGAAATATATTTTTTATTCAGTATGTCCTGATTTATAAGAACAGTGATGTCAACAGAGCCAAAAGCAACCTTACACCACTGCCTCTGCCTGTGACTTATTGGTAATTCTCTTTTTCCCTGAGACTTTTACTTTTTCAGGGAAAGGTATAAGCAGATCATCAGGTGAGTCTTTTTATTCTAGTATTGATAGAATGGGATATCACCATGAGATATGTAGTAGAGGGTTAGCTAAGGTACTGGGCTGATCAACATTCAGATGGTACAACGTTTAGTGTTACAAAGTAGTCTTTGTAGCCCATCATCTCTTGGTCATCCATGTCACAAACACCCTGCGCCCACACACTCATCGTCTACCTCATCGTCTCATTACCATCGTCATCACGCCTAACTTCACTTTTTTCCCTCATCGCTCATCGGGGGCCGTCTTAGTCAAGACCCCAATCACGTCTATGCATTGAGTGTGCCTTCAATCATGCCTCAGCCATATTTGGGTCTTAGCCGTTCTTATGCCCTTGAAGTGGTTGCCGTCTCCAATCATGCCGTTCTTATGCCATTGAAGTGGTTGCCGTCTCCAATCATGCCGTTCTTATGCCATTGAAGTGGTTGCCGTCTCCAATCATGCCGTTCATATTCCCTTGAAGTGGTTGCCGTCTCCAATCATGCCGTTCTTATGCCATTGAAGTGGTTGCCGTCTCCAATCATGCCATTCTTATGCCATTGAAGTGGTTGCCGTCTCCAATCACCAACTCAAAACAGCCTTTGTCAGGCCTTCCTAAGATAGATGAGTGGGTTTGGATGCCTGGGAAGGATGGATGAGAGGGTGGTGATAAGGATGCAGTGTGATCGCAATGATACAAATTGATGCGTCCCACGGAGATTGCTCGTGTACTGAAAACCTCCCATGTTGAAAGGATTAATGCATGAGTTGAGTGGAGATGTGTTCCTAAACACTTGTAATACTGGATGACTGATCAGTTGCATTACTTCTATATATCATTCAGTATCCATATCAAAGCAAAATGACCTGGAATTATGATTGACATATATCCTTTTTAGCCCTTTGCGGATCTTTGTATCTCATCAACACACACACACTGGTGTAGTGCATGTCCTTCCACTGCTATGCGATGATGCTATGATATGCATATGATGATGCTATGATATGCATATGATGATGCTATGATGTGCATATGATGATGCTATGATATGCATATGATGATGCTATGATATGCATATGATGATGCTATGATGTGCATATGATGATGCTATGATATGCATATGATGATGCTATGATATGCATATGATGATGCTGATGTGCAATGATGATGCTATGATGATGCTATGATGTGCAGATATTCAAAACAAGTGAATGGAAGGCCTTGAGTGTAATGTATTGCATGTGTTTCATTGACAACCCTCCAACTGAGCAGCTTCACACCACTGGATTACGGGCAGTGGATGCTGATCCTCCCATTGACGAAACCGCACCCTCTCTTGACGAAGTCAGAGAGGCTGTAGCAAAGTTAATTAATGGGTGGAAAGGCAGCTGGTGTCTGTAATATCAGTGCCGAGCTCCTCAAAGCTGGGGGTGAGGCCATGATCCGCGGGTTACATGCTGTCCTGACTGCCGTGTGGCAATCAGGTACCATCCCTCCTGACTGGAAAGGGGGCTGGTCGTCCCTATCTGGAAAGGGAAAGGGGACCGTCAGGACTGCAACACTTACCGCGTTGTTACACTGCTCAGCGTGTCAAGCTAAGTGCTAGGCCATCTATTGCTGACACGGATCCGCAGTCATCTGCTGAAGCATCAGAGACCTCAGCAGTCATGGGTTCACGCCTGGTAAGTCAACAGCGGACCGTATCCTAGCACTTCGTGTCCTGGTGGAATGCCGACGTGAGTTTCGACAGGGGATGCTTGCAGCCTATGTTGATCTCAAGAAGGCGTTTGACTCAGTGCATCGTGAGTCACTCTGGGATCTAATGTGACTTCGCGGGATTCCTGCAAGGACTATTGGTTTGATGACTGGTCTGTACTCTGGGACTGAGAGTGCTGTGAAGTGTGGGGGAGGTGTATCCAGCTTCTTTCCTGTTAATACAGGAGTGAGGCAAGGGTGCGTCCTTGCCCCATCACTATTCAACACTTGTATGGACTGGGTATTGGGCAAAGTTGTAGATCAAAGCGATTGTGGAGCATTCCTCAGTAACACCAAGATCACTGATCCTGTTTTTGCCGATGATGCAGTAATCTTTGCTGAGTCGCTGGAGGTCCTGGTGATGGCTCTTGAGGCACTGCACGAGGAGGCAAAGCCTTTGGGACTTGAGGTCTCCTGGCTCAAGACCAAGGTCCAGGTGTTTGGAGGCTTACTAGATGAAACAGTACAGTCTGTTCATGCGTGTGGTGAGGACATTGAGATCTTGGAAAGTTTTACACACCTTGGTAGCACAGTCCATAATGACGGCGGGTCACGTCAAGAAGTCTTACGGCAGATTGGCATAGCCCACGGTGTTATGGACTTGCTCAGCAGGAGTATTTGGCGTTGTTGGTACTTGTCCAGAAGGACAAAGATCCGGATCTTTAAGTCGCTTGTGATCCCTGTCTTACTCTATGGTTGTGAGACATGGACACTTAATAGCGACTTAAAGAGGCAAATCGATGCCTTTGGTAATAAGTGTCTTCGCAGAATCATGGGGTATCGCTGGGATGATTACGTGTCAAATCAGCGATTGCACCGTGAGACTGAATCGAGGCCTATTACCTGCAAAGTCCATCAGCGCCAACTTCGGCTATATGGACATATGGCACGCTACCCTGAAACCGATCTTTCCCATCGAGTTGTGTTTGTAAGAGACAATCCGGAGTGGATGAGCTAAGGGGGCGCCCACAAGGCTCATGGCTGGGGCAAGTTGATGTTTCCTGTTGAGAGTTGCTTGGTATGGGAAGGAAGCCTGCATGGGGACTCACGTGTGGTGACCCCCGGCATATGTCCCCAATAATGGATTGATTTATAGTCATTTCCAGTTTATTTTTCATTCTTTTTTAGCTTTTTCAAGAAATAAGGAGGCATTTTAGCACTGTACCCGGACAGTTTGCCTACAGACAGTTTGCCTACAGACAATGTGCCTACCGGGTATTAGGCCTACCGGACATTATGCCTACCGGGTATTAGGCCTACCGGATATTATGCCTACCAGACATTATGCCTACCGGGTATTATGCCTACCGGACATTATGCCTACCAGACATTATGCCTAACAACGAACGATGCCTAGCGAACAACTGTTTCATAAACTAGTGCGGGTAATTTTGAACAATCATTATCAACCTAAACTTCACTTCAAGCGCTTGCATTTGTTTCTCTACAAGATGTTAGCAACACGTTTGAATGATTTATGTCGGCACTGGACGAGGAAACGGACGAGATCCTGGGAGACTATTTCGAGGCTACGTGGATTGGAAATGTGCAGCGAGGATGAAGAAGACGGCCTGCTTTTCTGCAAGAACTTTGGTAATGTCCATGCAAGAGTGTTACAAGACTTGCCTTGCACCAACAACTTGATAGAAGGCTGGCACAGAACCTTCAACCCAACGCAGTCGCCGTTAAACACCCAACTCTGTGTCGACTTGTAGACCGATTGCGTCAAGAGCAAGCCGACGACGAACTCCTTGATCACGCCAACGCTGGAGTTGTTTTCCACCGACCAAGAAAAAGTACGAGTATGTCAATCAACGCCTGAAGAACCTCGTTGAGAAGTATGACACCACCCCGGTTCTTGAACATCTTCGTGGCATTGTTCACAATTTATAGAATTTCTGACTATGTCCGTCCATGCTAGATTGATTTTTTGTTTTCAAATTAGATTTTTTAATATCTTATTTTATATATGCTTTTTGAAGAAGAAAATATTTTAGACATGAATTTAAGACTAATTTTATATTTATGTCAAAATTTGAATGCATGTAAATAAAATTATATTAAATCATATGAAAACAAAATTTATTTAAATAAAAACGCTGCCCATATAAGCTGCATCTGTTAGGCGTGTCGTCCTTTAGGCATAATGTCCGGTAGGCATGGTACCCGTAGGCATAATGTCCGATGTCCGGTAGGCATAATGTCCGGTAGGCATAATGTCTGGTAGGCATAATGTATGTCCGTTAGGCAAAAGTGTCCGTAGGCAAAGTGTCCGTAGGCAGAGTGTCCGTAGGCAAAGTGTCCGTAGGCAAAGTGTCCGTAGGCAAAGTGTCCGTAGGCAAAGTGTCCGGCCACGTTTTAGCACATGACTTAAATACATACATGGTATGTATACGTATGTATGTATACAGGGAGGTCCCGTTATACGAGCATTCGGTGTACGAGAGATAAATTACACGAGCCAAGAAAATTAGGGTCTATTTTCAATATACGAGATCGAAAATCCAATGCTACGACATTCAAACTGTGTCATCAAGGGGATCAAGGGGAGGAGGAAGAACTAACCCAGTCATCCCTGCAAACGCAGTCACCGCTGTTTTCTCTCAAGCGTCGGAGAGAGAAAACGGACTCTCAGCTGGCTACGTGCCAGCTTCCTGTCTCCCACACAACATTACCACTTGTGAGTGTTATGAATGTTTTATATTTAATTAATGTGCAGTTATGTTATTTTGTGTGCTATTTTCTCTTTCAGAATGCTTTTTCTACAGAATAGGTAGTACAGTGTGGGTAATATAGACGCTGTGTGTTTGTTGTGTTTGGTATAGTTTATTTTAGCTTGAAAAACATGTCTTTGATGGGGTCCTGGAACCAAACCTATATTTTACCATTAGTTATGTATTTCGCTATACGAGATTTCGCTTTACGAGTATGCCAGGTGGAACCTAACTGCTCGTATCTTCGGGACCTCCCTGTACATGCTTATTCAGTATGTATAATGATCAAAGTACCTGTTGCGTGGTGTTGCAGCTTGGGTTTGAAAGGATCACAGATGAGGGAAGCGCCAGTCGGCCAGTGGGCAGCTGAGCCAGATTCGGGACAAGATTTTAGCTTAACATTGGCATCTCTTCACGGCTAAATTAAACTAAACATTATTAAAAACCATTCGGTTAGTGATACATTTATGAAATTTGAAATAAATGTTGAAAGAAAAGAAAAAGTTGAAGAATGAAGGCTAAGGTTCTAATAATACACAGTTCAAAAACCTATCAGTTACCACCATCCCACATCCCCATGTTTGCCTGGAACACACAATGGCTGGTGGTCAAGAGACAGTGAGGACAGGGAGGGTAGTGAGGAACAATGCCTGATGCCGCAGTGGGGAGGCTTAGTAATAAGGTTGGCGTTTCTTGTAGAGGGGCCAGAGGGATTTGTTTCCATAGAGACGCTGCCTTCACTGACACATTGATTAGCCTTCTAACAAGGATATAAACAATAGGAAGAGAATGCTTTATTGAATGATATAAAGATTATATAGTCTCTAATTTAGCATAAAATAAACAGGCACATATCGCCATATCAATGCTCGTATCATTGAATTATCATTGCTCGTACAGCAATTCGGGGAACAAATTTATGAATTTTATCATCACATTCTTGTTTAAGGACTGTCGTATAAGGCGATAGTGCCGTATAAGAGTAGAATAGATGCTGTAAGTGTGAGAGGACGACCTCTTGTGAAGTGGGAAGAAAGTGCTGGAGTGTGAAGTGAGAGGGGGGATGTAAAGCTCCGTCCACATGATTGAGCAGTGTCTGGCAGGCTTTGTCCATTTACTGGGAAAAGCCTGTGGGTTGTATACATGGGCTTGGTTGGTGGCAGTCATAGTCTGGCACCGGGTACAAGTGGTGGTCGGCAGTGGCGGATGCGTCACAGTCGCCATGGTGTGTCGCAGGAATAAGTGCCGGACGGTTAAATCTTAGAGCATTGACAGCAAGGTCTCTTCAATTTATTCAATCTATTCAAAAACCAATGTATGTTTCTTTGTTCTCTGATGGACGGACGGCGGGCCAGACATGGTACAGTGGTGAATGTAGTGGCGAGATTGAAATTGTCAAGCAGGGTCCCAGGATCAACTTTGTCTATCTGGTCGAGTCATCACTCCATACCCAGAAGCAAACCACCAGGCAAGCAGACCATGATTTCACTCAACAGCAGGCACGGACACTCTTCTGGTTTGCCCACCAATTTTGCCCGGTAACAGGCAATTAGCGCGTTCCCGCCTGACACTGCCCGGTCGTGTGGACGGGACTTAACCCATGAACCTCGGGTGACGGGAATTCCCACTCGGGCGGAGAGCTGTGGGCGACGGGAATTCCTGCTCGAGCGGAGAGCTTCGGGTGACGGGAATTCTCGCTCGGGCGGAGAGCTTTGGGTGATGGGAATTCCTGCTCGGGCTGAGAGCTTCGGGTGACAGGCATTTTTGCTCGAGCGGAGAGCTTCGGGTGACGGGAATTCTTGCTCGGGTGGAGAGCTTTGGGTGATGGGAATTCCTGCTCGGGCTGAGAGCTTCGGGTGACAGGCATTTCTGCTCGAGCGGAGAGCTTCGGGTGACGGGAATTCTTGCTCGGGTGGAGAGCTTTGGGTGATGGGAATTCCTGCTCGGGCTGAGAGCTTCGGGTGACAGGCATTTCTGCTCGAGCGGAGAGCTTTGGGTGACGGGAATTCTTGCTCGGGCGGAGAGCTTTGGGTGACGGGAATTCTTGCTCGAGCGGAGAGCTTTGGGTGACGGGAATTCTTGCTCGAGCGGAGAGCTTCGGGTGACGGGAATTCTTGCTCGAGCGGAGAGCTTCGGGTGACGGGAATTCTTGCTCGGGCGGAGAGCTTTGGGTGACGTGAATTCCCGCTCAGGCGGAGAGCTTTGGGTGACGGGAATTCCCGCTCGGGCGAAGAGCTTTGGGTGACGGGAATTCCCGCTCGGGCGGAGAGCTTTGGGTGACGGGAATTCCCGCTCGGGCGGAGAGCTTTGGGTGACGGGAATTCCCGCTCGGGCGGAGAGCTTCGGGTGACGAGAATTCCCGCTCGGGCGGAGAGCTTTGGGTGACGGGAATTCCCGCTCGGGCGGAGAGCTTTGGGTGACGGGAATTCCCGCTCGGGCGGAGAGCTTTGGGTGACGGGAACTCCCGCTCGGGCGGAGAGCTTTGGGTGACGGGAATTCCTGCTCGGGCGGAAAGCTTTGGGTGACGGGAATTCCCGCTCGGGTGGAGAGCTTCGGGTGACGGAATTCTCGCTCGGGCGGAGAGCTTTGGGTGACGGGAATTCCCGCTCGGGCGGAGAGCTTTGGGTGACGGGAATTCCCGCTCGGGCGGAGAGCTTTGGGTGACGGGAATTCTCGCTCGGGTGGAGAGCTTTGGGTGACGGGAATTCCCGCTCGGGCGGAGAGCTTTGGGTGACGGGAATTCCCGTCCTATGCTGTCTCTGCAATATTTGTACTTTTGCGGCGTTATTATTTTGTCCAGTGGTTGACGACAATCGCCTTGCGTTTCACTCCACCTCCCAGAGCACAGCTGACCACGGTGATGGAAGGACGTGCTGTGAATGATATCCCTTCTCTGCATGCGTGGAGGAAGGGCCTGTGGTGGCGCGGGGCGAGGTGGAGACTCGGGCCCAGGTCAACTGCACCTGCACGGACAAGTGCGCCCGGCGGGTCAAAAATAGCACCTCTTCCCAACATCATAGCTCCACCATGCGGCAATATAGACACTTCCAGTTTGTTTAATCCTGGAGAGGAAGATTTGGCGGTGAGAAACCAGTATAAAATATTATTTTTTGTCTGAAATTACCGCACAGGGCATTGATGAAAAACGGCGATTCAACCGAAATTTATCAACACAGCCCCAGCCTGGGAGGACGACAATGGCCCCCCAGCCCGAGGTGTATGGGTTAAGAATAAGAGCTTTGGAAGATGCGAGAATTAGGTGCATGGACGGGTGCAACTGGAGACACCTCTGCTGTAGCCGCCCCTTTGATGGAGTCCAAGGGATATGCGTCAGTGTAGACTAGACTGCACTGGACTTTTCAAGATAGGTTCATCCAATTACCAGTGCCATATGATCCCGGATGTCTGGCACAGTTCCCCCATTTTAGCATTGCAATCAATCACCCAATTACAATTCCACCATACACTCCTGAATAATTTCTTACATACCCGTTATCTCATCTACCTCTGTCCCTCTGCCCTGACATTCTTCACACACACAGCCATTCTTTTCTAGAGTAAACCATTCATTCGTTCTTTATACCCACAACCTCTTTTGCCTTTGTATAAGATTTTGTATAAGACACTTCAGAATTTATCATCTTAACTCTACAGTAAAACCTCTCATATTCGGACTAATTGGGCCAAGGAGTGGTCCGAGTAATGCAAGGATCCGAATAATGGGGGATTATATAGGGGGGGATATGTAAAAAAAAAAAAGAAGAAAAAAAGAAAAAAAATAGGTGTATAATTATATAGCTAAGAAATTTCGACCCCCCCCCAAAAAAAAAAAAATTATAGGTGTATATATAGCTAGGAAATTCCGACCCCCCCCCCTCCCCCCCAAAAAAAGTTCTAGGTGTATATATAGCTAGGAAATTCCGACCCCCCCCCACCCCAAAAAAAAGTTCTAGGTGTATATATAGCTAGGAAATTTCGACCCCCCAAAAAAAAAAAAATCTAGGTGTATTATTAGCTAGGAAATTTCGACCCCTAAAAAAAAAAAAAAAAAAAAAAGAGAGAGAGAGAGAGAGAGAGAGAGAGAGAGAGGAGAGAGAGAGAGAGAGAGAGAGAGAGAGAGAGAGAGAGAGAGAGAGAGAGAGAGAGAGAGAGAGAGAGAGAGAGAGAGAGAGAGAGAGAGAGAGTAATGTCAAAGTCTGAATAATGAGGGTCCGAATACGAGAGGCTTTACTGTATACTTATAAGATTTACTTTTGTATAAGATTGACACCAACCAATATGTCATCACAGATAACAAAATTATACTCAGAAGATTCATCAACTTCATCATTTTAAGACATGTTATATGTTAACCTGAGTCATCCATTGTTTTTTGATGGCAACTTACCAATCTGCAGAGTCATGGACAACTTGCCTGTCCATTCTTTAGCGTGCCAGTTCTCTGCTCAGAAACTCACGCCGTGCCACCCTTTAGCCTCGGTGGTTTCATCCCTTCCCTCCCCACCACAGCCATACCCACGTAATGTGCCTACCATTTTTCCCTTCGCAGATACTCTCCATATATCCACACACTGTACATCTCACTCATTACCAAGTCTGTCCTTAATTAATGCTTCACACCTAAGTGATTTTCTATCTAAATGTTTATTGTTCATTAAAGATTCACAAACTGCCTTGTTATTGTATTCCATTTCAAAGTGTTATTGCACTGGCCTTCCTCATCTGTGGCTTGTTGTAATATTATTCCCCCGCAGTGAGTCATCTCTTCCACTGTGTGCAATGTAAGCATTTCCCACAGCACCTTCCGGCCAAGCTGGCTACGGCTTGTTAGTTATCATTGAAGTGGTTTATTTTCTCCTGTTTTTCCTTCAAGCATTTTATCCAGAATGATAATTGAGATGATGTAAAACTCACTTCCTTAGTCTTTGAATGTAGTACAGGTTGAAGTTCCCAAACTCGGCATCCCAAGACTCGGCAACACCCAAAACTCGGCTATGGTTCCGGATTTTCCAAAACACGGCAGAACACCCAAAACCCGGCGCGTAGTTGCCGGGTCGGCCGCTAGGTGCCACACTAGGCTGCTTGGTTTCTCCCGCCGATTTGTTTGTTGTTATTGTTCAGTGGTGTTGTGACTGTAGAGTTGTGTACACTGTTATTTTGTGTACTTCTACAGGTCTATTATTGGTATTATGGCTCCCAAACCATTTTTTTCCCCTTAATATATCTACGTTCTAAAAGTCGGAAAATTCCATTACTCGGCTCGGCGCTGGTCCCGAGGTTGCCGAGTTTGGGAACTTCAACCTGTATTTCATTTGCTTCAAGGATGTATTTGGGTAGGAGTGACACAGTTTCAGGTCAACAAGCTCATGACATCCTGTAGCACTATGTGGAGTATCAGGAAGGTGGAAAGGAAGACAGGCAATGTAGCAGGTGAGTACTGTTGATACTTTAAGTTGATCAAGAATTCCTGGAGTAGCTAGATATCAGTGTTGCACTGTCACTGTAATCCTCACGGGGCACCCACACGGCTTTGATGTACTGGGCAGTCATGAGAGTGGCCTCCATACCCTGGACTTGCTTCTTGTGTTCACTGTGTTGTTTTCTCCGTCTTTTTGTTGCACCTTAATCTTCTGTTGGGCGCTGGGATATTGGGCTTTTATTCACTTAATTTTCATAGCTCAGGTTTATTTTTTGCCATGATAGAAGATACTGATGTATAAATATATATTTACCTTATATATATGTGTGTTTGTGTGCTTCATATATGTGCACAAAATAATGTTCTCCTTCCCCTTTGCTTCGGCTGCCAAGGCAAGGCCGATGACTCAAGTGACGAGGAGGTTCCATCACCACGTAAGGTCAGGCCCGCCAACATCCCAGCCCCGCCTCCCTTGCCTCCTCCTGAAGCCCCTGTAGTAGCAAAGATCCGATCATCCCCCAGACCTACAAATGGCGATCAAATGTATGGCACCAGTAAGTCCTCCATAGAGATTTTGTTTGTAGAATATAGAACTCGGGGGGAAGAGTGAACAGGAAAGGGAAAAAAGTGTTCAGGAGAATCAGAAGCAATTCAATCTTTCAGGCAGAACGTAACTATTGGGTCATTTATTTGCTGCAAGGTGTGGGGGGGGGGGGGGGGAGAGAGAGAGAGAGAGAGAGAGAGAGAGAGGAGAGAGAGAGAGAGAGAGAGAGAGAGAGAGAGAGAGAGAGAGAGAGAGAGAGAGAGAGAAGAGAGAGAGAGAGAGAGAGAGAGAGAGAGAGAGAGAGAGAGAGAGAGAGAGAGAGAGAGAGAGAGAGAGAGAGAGAGGAGAGAGAGAGAGAGAGAGAGAGAGGAGAGAAGAGAGAGAGGAGAGAGAAGAGAGAGAGAGAGAGAGAGAGAGAGAGAGAGAGAGATCAGATTGACAGTCTGGGCAGGCAAACGGACAGACAGACAGGATGGAAAATCTGAGATACTTGAGCTACTGGGGAAAGAGTAACCATGTTGTGTTGGAGTCTAAGAGTTTAGATGAAAGGCTGGCTGCTCACACCTACAAAAAACTTGGTTTATATTTTCGCCGAAATTTTCAGAATGGGCAGTCTTCCATAAATGTGTTTACACGCACGATTAAGTCTGGCGCAGATACCTTGTTGTCCTTGCCATTAAATAGCCATTAACAGTTGTGTCATGGTGGTGTGGTATTTGCACAAGGAATGGATATGAAGACGATTGAGAGGATTCAAAGATTCGGGGAGGCGGTAGCAGAGTGGTTATTAGTGTCTCCAAGTGGCGTTCCGATCCGAGTTCGATCCCCGACGAGAACCAAAATCCACTTAAAAACTTTCTCAGCACCGTCGAGTGGCCTAAGAACACCCACACGCTGCCCATAACTCGACCTTCGATTGCGAGTGCATCGGAGGACACAGGGGGGTGGCATGAGCCTCTAATCACAGGCGTCGCTATAAAAATCCTGCCTGCGCCACCACGGGCGAGGGCCAACCATCACAGCCCTCAAGTGAACCTCCAGGGCCTTCCATCCGAGCCCTGGAGGTCACTGCCTACACGCGCTATAGGCACAAAATGTAAAAAAAAAAAAAAAAAAAAAAAACAAAGATAGCCAAGCAGACTTGCCATACCAGGATAGATTACCAAAACTGGGTTATCCTTTATTGAAGGAAAAGAGAGAAGAGACTTGACGGTGGTGTTTTGGATGATGATACAAATTGCAAGCATTAACCAGGCAGGATGACTTGCATGTATAGGATGCAGGAGCCTTGAGATGACATGAGAAGAAACTGAAGAATGCGCCTTATGGCCACCTATATGATCAGGCTATACCACACAGCCTTATGGCCGCCTATATGATCAGGCTATACCACTCAGCCTGATGGCCGCCTATATGATCAGGCTATACCACTCAGCCTTATGGCCGCCTATATGATCAGGCTATACCACTCAGCCTGATGGCCGCCTATATGATCAGGCTATACCACACAGCCTTATGGCCGCCTATATGATCAGGCTATACCACTCAGCCTTATGGCCGCCTATATGATCAGGCTATACCACTCAGCCTTATGGCCGCCTATATGTTCAGGCTATACCACTCAGCCTGATGGCCGCCTATATGATCAGGCTATACCACACAGCCTTATGGCCGCCTATATGATCAGGCTATACCACTCAGCCTTATGGCCGCCTATATGATCAGGCTATACCACTCAGCCTTATGGCCGCCTATATGTTCAGGCTATACCACTCAGCCTGATGGCACCACAGAGCAGTCTAGACAACAGTGTAGTGGGTGGTGGAGGTGCAGCAGCCTGGGGCCCAGTCAAAAATTACGTAACACTTTCTTTTGTCTGTTATTACCCCCGTCCTCCCCCTTGTCACGCCTTGTCACACGTGTCCAAACCCCCCCATAGAAATGTATGTAACACCGACTAATAACCCCCCCCCCTTAATTAGTAGGTTTCCATTTTTTTCTTCAAATGCAATAATACAAGTATAGTCTAATTACCTGCAAAATATCATCTTAAGGTTTTTCTTAAAAAATCTGAATGCCCCCCCCCCCCCCCCCCACTCATAACTTTTCACCACACCCCTCCCCTCCCCCCCTTAGGCGTTACGTAATTTATGATCGGCCCCGCATGCCCCATTGATGATAATGACAGTGCTGATTATAACAGTAATAGTAATGCTGAACAATGATTATGATCTCAAGTTTGATCTTTTCAGCGAGATCAACTGCAGATTTGATGAATGCTGAATTAAAGATGGTTCTGGAATCCTTCCGCCGTCAAAGACCCCATTTGGAAATTGTCAAGACCCCCGATGTTTACGTAAGCCAGAAGAGCAGTCCGGGAGAGGTGCAGTCCTGGCTCAAGATCAAAGGATTCTCTCCACGGTGAGGCTTAAACCTTTTCTTAATGATTTTCTTGGGTCATTCTTTTAAAAAATTGTATCCATTCTGAATAGTGTACCATATCACTTCTACTTTTCCGCCTCCCTCTTAACACTCTGCCCGAGATATATCTTATCCACTTCCCAGGCACATCATGTAGTCGCTGAAATGTGTCATATTTAGATAGATTGCAAATGTCTTAAATGTAAGCTTTTTTAGCACTGAAAATTATTGTAAACTAAACGATCTGTTTGAAGCATGTGCAAGAGATTATTTATTATTACATATGCAAGAGATTATTTATTATTACATATGCAAGAGTTTATTTATTATTACATATGCAAGAGATTATTTATTATTACATATGCAAGAGATTATTTATTATTACATATGCAAGAGATTATTTATTATTACATATGCAAGAGATTATTTATTATTACATATGCAAGAGTTTATTTATTATTACATATGCAAGAGATTATTTATTATTACATATGCAAGAGATTATTTATTATTACATATGCAAGAGATTATTTATTATTACATATGCAAGAGATTATTTATTATTACATATGCAAGAGATTATTTATTATTACATATGCAAGAGTTTATTTATTATTACATATGCAAGAGATTATTTATTATTACATATGAAAGAGATTATTTATTACTACATATGCAAGAGATTATTTATTATTACATATGAAAGAGTTTATTTATTATTACATATGAAAGAGATTATTTATTATTACATATGCAAGAGATTATTTTCTATCAAAACTATGATATGCATTTCTTGAGCTTACAATACAAAAAATATTCTAAACAAAACTTTTGCCACAGAATCATGAAGCAATTTGATGGCGTTAATGGCGACTCAATGTTCTCTCTGAGCAAAAGCAAATTGGAGGAATATTGTGGCGACAAGGAGGGTCTTCGCCTGTACTCCCAGATAACTGTTCAGCGCAATGTGTCCGGGGTGAGTGAGAACTACCAAGTCTGCAGTAATGATAATGAACCACACATGTAGGGATTACTTCACGATGTGGACATGCTAATATATACACCTAGAATTTTTTTTTTTTTTAAGGGGGCGAAATTTCTTAACTAATAATGTTCCTAATTTTTTTTTTTTTTTTTTTTTTTTTTTTTTTTTTTTACATAACCCCCCATACATAATCCCCCCATTATTCGGATCCTTGCACTACTCGGACCACTCCTTGGCCCAATTAGTCCGAATATGAGAGGTTTTACTATAGTGCGACCACTCCTAAATGGCGGCTAGGGTGCGGTCAGGCTGGGCCAACACCTGTGTAGTACAGTGGCGCCACTTTGGCCAAACATGCGATGCGTAACTTCTGTGATATAAGTAAAAGGCATCACAAATACGATTAACACACACCAATACTATTTTAACGTAACATGGCAACGCTGTACACAGGTGTTGGCCAGCCTGGCCGCACCCTAGCCGACATTTAGGACTGGTTGCACTATATAGTAAAACCTCTCATATTCAGACTAATTGGGCCAAGGAGTGGGCCGAGTAATGCAAGGATCCGAATAATGGGGGGATATGAAAAAAAAAAGAAAAAAAAAAATTCTAGGTGTGTATATATAGCTAGGAAATTTCGACCCCTAAAATAAAAAAAAATAAAAAAAAATTAGGTATTTCCATAGCTAGGAAATTTCGACCCCTAAAAAAAAATAAAAAAATTCTAGGTGTATATATATACACTATAGCTAGGAAATTTCGACCCCTAAAAAAAAAAAAAAAATTCTAGGTGTGTATATATATATAGCTAGGAAATTTCGACCCCTAAAATAAATTTAAAAAAAAAAAAAAAAATGAGGTATTTCCATAGCTAGGAAATTTCGACCCCTAAAAAAAAAAAAAAAAAAAAAAAAAAAAAAAAAAAAAAAGAGAGAGAGAAGGTCCGAATAATGTCAAAGTCCGAATAATGAGGGTCCGAATAAGAGAGGTTTTACTGTATACTTAGCTGTACTACTGACCTGCCTTATCTTTTCACAGTTTAAGACAGCAAGATCATCTGAACTTAGACAGATATTAGCCAAGCAGAGGAACAAGGTGGACAGTGATGCTACTGATAAGGCCCAGACAGTGGAGGAAGACTTTGGGTTCCTTGAGGACTATGATAAATCTGGATACCAAACAGACTCAGGTAAGGTGGGAGCTTTTTGTCAAACCTTGCACTACTGTCAACAACACTATAGTCACCACTGCACTAATGTCGCCAGGCACCATATATTACACATTTTAGCATCATTACAGACGTGTATGTGCCACTGAAGAGGCATGCACAGTAGTTTATACCCCCAATCCATTCACTCACCCATTACCCATCACCCCCCACCTATTCACTCACCCATTACCCATCACCCCCCACCCATTCACTCACCCATTACCCATCACCCCCCACCCATTCACTCACCCATTACCCATCACCCCCCACCCATTCACCCATTACCCATCACCCCCCACCCATTCACTCACCCATTACCCATCACCCCCCACCCATTCACTCACCCATTACCCATCACCCCCCACCTATTCCCTCACCCATCACCCCCAACCCATCACCCCCCACCCATTCACTCACCCATCACCCATCACCCCACCCATTCACTCACCCATTACCCATCACCCTACATCAAGGTTTCCTCAATTCTCGCAACCCACTTTTTTTCACAATTCTCGCCAATAGGCTGCTAAAAAAAAAAAAAAAAAAGTGATCGGATCCTCTCATAAGTGGGCAACCTTCCCCTGGTCGACCCGATTCCAAAACTGTGCCATATGAGGGGATTCCGCCACAGGGGGCGGCACCCAGAGCGGACAGACAAACACACAAACACACACACACACACACACACACACACACACACACACACACACACACACACACACACACACACACACACACACACACTTTCGCTTATATTATTATATTATGCATGTGTCTTCAGTGGCACTTACAAGTCTGTAGTGATGCTGACATTCCTAATATTCGCCTGTAAAATTCGCCTGGTGACATCAGTGCAGTGGTGCCTATAGTATTATTGACATCAGTGGCATCATTCCCATGCAGTAAATGGTAGGTAATACATATGGTACAATGGTAATAAATACACTGCACTAAATATACCACACAAATAAATACACTGCACTAAATATACCACATAAATAAATACACTGCACTAAATATACCACACAAATAAATACACTGCACTAAATATACCACACAAATAAATACACTGCACTAAATATACCACACAAATAAATACACTGCACTAAATATACCACACAAATAAATACACTGCACTAAATATACCACACAAATAAATACACTGCACTAAATATACCACATAAATAAATACACTGCACTAAATATACCACACAAATAAATACACTGCACTAAATATACCACACAAATAAATACACTGCACTAAATATACCACACAAATAAATACACTGCACTAAATATACCACACAAATAAATACACTGCACTAAATATACCACACAAATAAATACACTGCACTAAATATACCACACAAATAAATACACTGCACTAAATATACCACACAAATAAATACACTGCACTAAACATACCACATAAATAAATACACTGCACTAAATATACCACACAAATAAATACACTGCACTAAACATACCACATAAATAAATACACTGCACTAAATATACCACACAAATAAATACACTGCACTAAATATACCACACAAATAAATACACTGCACTAAATATACCACACAAATAAATACACTGCACTAAATATACCACACAAATAAATACACTGCACTAAATATACCACACAAATAAATACACTGCACTAAATATACCACATAAATAAATACACTGCACTAAATATACCACACAAATAAATACACTGCACTAAATATACCACACAAATAAATACACTGCACTAAATATACCACACAAATAAATACACTGCACTAAATATACCACACAAATAAATACACTGCACTAAATATACCACACAAATAAATACACTGCACTAAATATACCACACAAATAAATACACTGCACTAAATATACCACACAAATAAATACACTGCACTAAATATACCACATAAATAAATAGAAAATGCCTCTGAAATTATGAGCTGTGAGAAATGGGAAACTTTTTTACCCTGCAAGAAGACACAACAATGCAATGTCATGAAGAAAATGCTCACCACAAAATAGAAAGTTCAAAGTAAAAAGGAAGTTATGAAAGCCAGCCAGCACTGCACCTAAAGATTTCATGCCCCAGGTGAACAGCAAGCCTTTCTGCAGCATGCTCATTATCAACACCACACACAGGAACACCCTCAGCTCTCTCCTCAGTACACCACCTATACACGAGTTCCTCAAGATTTTTGAGGGAGAGCCGCCGCTCACGAAAAATATCCTGTCCTTTCTTACACTCTCCAGTCCTTCCACGGCTGCTTTGATCTTATCCTCAGCCTTGATAAGATCATGAATTGTGCTTCTCATGATTATATATTTCTCCATCAGTTTCCCGTGCATGACCCTTGCTCAAATTCTTTAATAATCTTCCACTCTTCACTAATGGAGAGAATCTTCCTCTTTCCTTTGCCTGAAGTAGAAGGGGTAGCTGAATTTGAAGCCATTCTTGATGGTAGGCAGGTAGGTAGGTCACACGTGGGACGAGAGGTGACGCGAGTGAGCTGCGGCGAGGGTAAACCACACGTTATAAGCGTTGAATTCAGACTGAGAGCGAGGGTGAGGCGGACAGGCAAACATGATCCAGCCTGCACGCTCGCACGTAACGGACGGCCCCCTGGCAGCCCACCGGATTCCTCCCGAATATAACGGATTCAATCTGCTATATTTGGGAGAAATCCGGTAGCCATTGGCCATCTCTTATATCCGATATCCGTCATATTCGGGTCCGTTATAGTGAGGGTTTACTGTATATATACCCTCTCGAAATCTTACCTCATTATTCCGGATATTGGATAAATTGGGCTCTTTCAGGGCTCCGGACATAACCCGAATTATAAGACGGGAGTCCAGACCCGTGTGCAGGGCTCCACACGGCACCCAAACACAGTACACATCCCCCCTCCATGAGTGCTTCCCCCACCCTCGCCGCGCTTCCCCCCACCACCGCTGCGCTCGGATATCTTTGCCTAACTTAGAGATGTGACTATTTATGGATGGTTTTTCAACCCTCAGTTAAGGGGACCGACCGGCAAAAATAATAGAATTTTGGGTCCGATGACACTATTTCTGAAAATTATATCAGATAGTACCTTGATGTATGTCTGGATTTCTGTGAAGGTTTGGAGGCTGGGCGAGGCATAGAAGTGTCTTTATAAAATCATTTAGCTGCAGCGCACCTCCCCTAAAATCACCGTTTTCTATGAGGACCACCTCCATGCATTACAGTAACCCTCTCTGATTGGAACCCGTATAATTACAACTTCGGATAATTCTACCTGTTTCAGTCATATGGAAAATCTTTATTAATGCAAATGTTACAATAATTGTGTCTTATTTCCTCATTTCAGAATCCGAAGAGGAGTCCGCAGCGTCCGGCGGAAACCCGGGAACGAACACACTCAAGGAGCAGATAAAGAAGCAGCGGAAGAAAATAATCAATCAAACATTCGATGAAAAAGCTTCTCGCTAAGCTCACAGGGGCTGTGTTGTTGAGCAGCTCCGTTATGTGATGATTGTGAAGAAATACCATTACCTACACAATTAATTCAAAAAGATTCCACTCTTGCAGTACCTGGCCAGTTATCAAGCTTGGCTGCCTTCTTTGTATGTCATTGTTTTGAATGAGATGATGAGTCTTGGTTGTATATTGGTGCATTCAGTCATGTGGAACTGGGAGAAGTATCTTGCTAATAGAATCTGTTACGAGGGGAATTCTGGTCTTGAGACATTGTGTAAGATACCTACTAGGTGCCACCTCAGAGAGAGAATGTTAGTCAGTGTTAGGAAGGCTATAGAACATTTGTTTGTCATTCGTTCATACCACTGTATTAAATCTATATATTTATTTATTTATGGTGTTAAAATCTTTATATATTATCTTTATTCCATAGTATGTCTGTCAATGTATATTTTTGGGGAAATTTTCTTTGATATCTCTACCGTAGATAACAGTAAAGTCGCCAGGACAACTTTTTTTTCTGTTTACAGACGTGTGGTGGCGTTAATAGTTACATTGCTACATCCATGATTTCAGGAAAGTTAGAAGGGGCTATCTGGAGAGTCTGTGTCATTTTGTGTCTTCATCTGTGTCATATTATGGCTATAAATGAACAAATGACAAAAATATCTACAAAGTGGCTACCAACAGTAGAGTCGCCATCTAGTGTTTATTTACTGAGTGTCCTACCGCTGTCGTCGTCGTCCGAAAAAAAAATGCGTAGTGAAATTTGAAACCGTCTATACTTGCAGATACAAAGCATAAAACAACGCTGAAACAGAGTAGATTATACAGTCATGATATAAACTACTGTGTATCATCTTCAGTGGCACATAAAAATCAGTAGTAATGCTATAATTCGTAATATATGGCGGCTGGCGACATGACTGCAGGTGGCGACTTGACTGTTATCTACGGTAGAAATGGCACTGTGTTTAAATTCACAAGAATATATTTTAGTGCCCTGATTCCTTTGTTATGTACAGCACTGTACTGCTAAGTCTCCGCTGATTTGTATCCCTGGGCCTTCTGTGCCGGGGACTTCATGTTTGTGTAGCCCTATAACTAACTACATCACACAACAGCTGCATAAACAGTGATCATTCATGCAAGTTTTCTTTACATTATTTTGAACTCGTGATTTATTTGTAATCTATGTACGTATTTAATTTTTTTAAATCAGCCATGCTTTATCACTGAGTCACACCACAGTTCCTAAATCAGTTAAATTATCTCAGTCACTCCACTACAGTTCCTCTATTAGTCAAGCATTCTCGGACAGTCAGGCCACAGTGGAGGCTCGGTTGCCCCGCCTGTTCAGCGTGTGATGTCACGGCAATGGTGGACGTTTCTTCGAGCAATTGACTTTATCATCACTTTTACAGCATGAATTCAAATTTTTTTTTGTAGGAATTATATATACAGTACTATGACACTCCACAAACATGGCAGAACACGTTTCTTAAGTCTTCTCACAGCAGACAAGTGGTCTATTGTCTGGTCTTTTGAGACTACTTATACAAGTGATACCAGGTGGAGACAGTGTCACTACTTCATGATTAACAAACTGAACCCCCTCGTATTGTAGGATGCGTTATGCGTCCTTCGAGAAGTGATATCTGGAACACCTAGGACGCTTAACGCGTCCT
The DNA here is from genome assembly GCA_016584305.1 of Chionoecetes opilio. Lineage (NCBI taxonomy): Eukaryota > Metazoa > Arthropoda > Malacostraca > Decapoda > Majidae > Chionoecetes > Chionoecetes opilio. Next base: position 184,681 of record JACEEZ010023598.1, read on the forward strand.
TCAGCCCTCCGCGGCAGAAAAATATTCGCCTAAAATTTATACATAACGCTATCTGCGTCTTTTAGGGGTAATTGTTCAGTAAGCTGATCTGTTTCAAAATTAATTATCTGGCAACCCTCTGTAAGCATTGGTGTGGAAGAGCGCAGTTCAAATACTGTAGTTGCCTCCCACCAGTCAGCCTGTCAGGGCATGTTGAGTGGCGGTAGGATTTCAAACGCCAGCCAGCGACACAAAGCCTGCGTTCAGTGCTTCAGCGTGTATTTGTTGCATAATAGGTCTATACGAATGACCTTTCAGCGCATAAATATGAGAATCACTATATGTACTACGTAATGGACATAGAATATACATTATCGTGTAACGGTTGATAACGGAAAATTCAAGATCACGAATGAAGTTTTTAGTGATTTGTAGCCTATAAAAATATAGCCTATTTGTCTGCATGGTTGACGTGTGTATTGGCGAAGTGATGATATACAAAGTGAAACTGTGCAGTGCGAATTGAGTATTTTATATGAATTGATGATTTTTTTTATATGAAAATGAATATATTTTTATAGTCTCAGCAGGAACCTACGGTGGGGAGCACGTGCCCGGGTGTCCCTTCTGCGGCCGCTGCCACACCCATCGCCAACCTTCTCCCTCTCTGTAAATCATGAAATATATTGTGTATGTATATAGATACTTATTTTATTTCTTGTTACTGCAGTAATCCCACAAGATATTGGAACGTGACACAGAGGGCGGGGAATATAATAAGGGCAGAGGAGATTGGTCTAGGCTTCAGCTCAAATATTCGCCATCTCTAAAAATATTGAGGCTAGAAACTATGGCTTGGTGGCATTCTCGTCTTTACAGTGTGGACATATCATCTATAAGACTTTCGTGCATATTTGCCAGACCAACTAACCAAAATATATAGGTCGTAAGTAATATTTTACTCTAGTAGATGGTCAAGCTTACATGGACCTAGCTAGGAAATATTGCAGATACGAATATTCTAAGACCTCCCTGAACTGCTGATGAAAATCGTCGTTTATATGAATACTTAGAAAAAATACTTCGGTGCGAAAAGTTTGGAGAAGATTTTTTTTTTTTTTTTTTTTTTTTTTTTTTTTTTCTGTTAGGCTTTCCATAATTATCAGGTGCTCGATAAACAAATCAAGAAAAATTCGCCCAGAAGAAAGTTTTTGACAGTTCTACAAGGTTACATACATTTTCTTTAAGCTCTACACAGTGAAACCAAACTCAAAGCTGCAGCATAAAACATGGCGGAAAAAATCGAGAAAAAGTAAAGTAAAAAATGTGATTGTTTCCCGAATATTTAGTTTACGCTACTTTTTGAATGGCGTCTATTCATTGATCAGAAAACTAATTGCTTCTATGGAAAACTGATAAGATTCCTCTTTTTTTAGTACAGCTAAGTATTAATTATCCGACCTTGTGGGGACCGAAGGTAGGTCGGATAATTGGAATAGTCGGATGTTCGGATATCACAGTAACCATAAACGTAAGGACAAAATGGTATAGAACATAAAAGATGCAGCTTTTGAAGGCCGATCCAGTGATATATGCGAAAGTAAAATTCATGCATAAATAAAGCCACAAATCAATATTTTCTAAAAACTAAACCAAAAAAATTAAAATAATTTGGCCAAAACAAGACACAATGTGGTGGTGAAAAAAGTCGGTTGTTTGGACAAGTCGGATGTTTGGAGGTCAGATGTTGGGAATTTGGCTGTATGTAACATGTCAAAAGTTATATCAGAACATTTTTTACTGGCGAAGAGTTGGTCAATTTACTTTTTATGCACATTTAATTTATTCCATCTAATAATGGCATTTATTTAGTGTGCTTTAGCTACAGTTGTTTGTGATAATCTGGTAGACCAAACATCTCCAAAGATAACAGTACAGGTTGAAGTTCCCAAACTCGGCAACCTCGGGACCAGCGCCGAGCCGAGTAATGGAATTTTCCGACTTTTAGAACGTAGATATATTAAGGGGGAAAAAAGCATGAAAATCAGAAGTACACAAAATAACAGTGTACACAACTCTACAGTCACAACACCACTGAACAATAACAACAAACAAATCGGCGGGAGAAACCAAGCGGCCTAGTGTGGCACCCAGCGGCCGACCCGGCAACTACGCGCCGTGTTTTGGGTGTTCTGCCGTGTTTTGGAAAATCCGGAACCATAGCCAAGTTTTAGGTGTTGCCGAGTCTTGGGATGCCGAGTTTGGGAACTTCAACCTGTACAACATTTATAGTGATAAGCGTGTTTGGTATAGGGGAAAATTACACTGGAAAGTAAATTGTTTTGCACGTTGCAAGGCATTTCTGAGGACCTGGCCCACTGGCTGCCACTGTAAAGAATTCATAAATATAATTACGGAATGCGAAGGGGATAAATGCGGCGAAGAGGGTGATAGAGAGCATAGGAGTGATCAGTGGCGGCTCGTGGCATAGGGCTGCGGAGCTGCAGCACCCCCAGACACTCACTGCCAGGTGTATGATGTCTTTAGAGACACAGCAGAATTGATACACTACTAACAAATGTATCATAATAAAAAGTCATTATATGTTATTTTCAATACGTTACTAAGTGAATTTTCATTAAAACCAGACCTAAATGTAAGTTACTTTCATATTTGCCGTACGATTCATGTCTGTGCTGCCGCCGCGCCCCTTGTGAACTCAAAGAGCTGCAGCCGAGCCAGCTTTTAGTCTTGTTCCCCAGCTTTTAGTCTTGTCCCCAGTGCGTGTAGACCACCTCAGCCATCCCCTCTACTGTCACCCCCACCATCCCTTCTACCACCACCACTACTACCATGCCCTGAAATCCGTGAACATCAACTACAACTCATACCTGAGATAGGTAAATATTTGTGTATCCTACTGTTGTGTGAAGCTTGCAGTCCCCCATTTTATTTTATCACGAGCCGCCACTGGGAGTAATAGTCCAATAGTAGAGTAGGAGGCTGGCAGGGTAATGTTAGGATCTCTGTATAAGCGGGTAACCCTATGTTAAACGCTATTGGGTGCCATCTTGCTGCCAGGGCCTCTCCGTTCACTCTAGACCCGCGGAAGTTCTCAAGGCATGACCCCGCAGAACTATATCATGTTATACATGTGTAAATGATATACTGTTTTCTTCGGAAATGTTTGTGCTATAAGATTATCACATAAAACACAGTAAAATACATTAAATAAATGCCATTATGAGACTGAAGAAATATGCATGAACTTAAAATTCACCAACTCATCGCCATTTAAAACTTTGTGAGACAACTTATAACATGGAACATGTTATAAGAAAGAGAGAGAGAGAGAGAGAGCATACAGGGTGAGCGGCGCGGTGATTTATTTAGTGAACGCTAATTTATGAATGGAGTTAATTCATTTATCAGAAAACGAAATATATCAATGGAAAGCTAATAAAATGCCGCTTCTATTGATATGTTCCATGTTATAAGCTGTCTCACAAAGTTTTAAATGGCGACGAGTTGAAGTGAATTTTAAAAGTTCATGCATATTTCTTCAGTCTCATAATGGCATTTATTTAATGTATTTTACTGTGTTTTATGTGATAATCTTATAGCACAAACATTTCCGAAGAAAACAGTATATCATTTATACATGTATAACATGATATAGCCTACTGCGGGGTCATGCCTTGAGAATAAGATACGATACTTTGATCCTATCTACCGTACACACTTTGCAAGTACCAACGACAAGGTTATTGACTATACAAAGCGCCACCACGCCAGGACGAACCTGGTGGGCTCAAACCGCTAACCGAATGCAGGGACGCTGCACGCGAGCCCGCAGCTCTACCAACCGAGCCACCCTGACGGGTCATGCCTTGAGAACTTCCGCGGGTCTAAAGTGAATGGAGAAGCCCTGGCTGCAAGATGGCGCCCATAAATCGAGTTGTCAGTACTCTCTTTATAAAGGTATCCTAGGTAGGTAATGTGTAACCTTGAAGCCCATTAAAACCCATGCTCAAATGGTTTATACGCCCACTACCTAATAATAACTGTCACTGTGTGGGTTGTCACTAGGAGGTTCCCGTGGTGTAACAGGAAGCACAGCCGCCCGGCATGCGGAAGGTCCCGGGTTCGAATCCCGAGCGGTGCAACCTTTATTGGTGAGACCCGCTACTCTAACAGTCACCAAAATATTGCTTTACCGTACTGCCTTATTTCTTCCATAAATTGCATGCTTCATATAGCAGAAACTCGTGAAGGATAATATAAAGACCTCTAGAATTAATTGTTTAGGCTCGTGGTCGCCAGGCAGAGTTGTTTGTGAACTTGTAAAGTGTTGAGGCAGCGGGCATGGCAAACGTCTTTATCCTGGACAACGGCGCCTACACCCTCAAGGCAGGCTTCTCCAACCAAAATGAACCAAGGTACGTCCACTGTGGTCATCTATTAGGTCTCTGAGAACACGAACAGCTGTCAGGGGGCAAGAAGTGCGCTCATTCAGGAGGTTGGTGGAATTGTCCTCGACCGGAATTCTTGTGGAAACACCAACCGAGAACTCGTCGATGGGGAAATTTTCGAAGACTTGTAGTTAAAATGAGCGTCGTCAACTTGTAGATCTGACCCGTTGCAGCATGTCTAACCCCACAACTGTCGTCGGAAATGAAACCACACGAGGGTGTTTGGGGGGTGAAACCTTACTCAGGCAGGTTAGGTTACGTAGCCTAAGCCATGCCCAGGTTAGGTTAGTGAATTAGCCCCCAGCACAGCCCCCAGCACCCTAGCACAGCCCCCAGCACAGCCCCCAGCACCCTAGCACAGCCCCCAGCACCCTAGCACAGCCCCCAGCACCCTAGCACAGCTCCCAGCACCCTAGCACAGCCCCCAGCACCCTAGCACAGCCCCCAGCACCCTAGCACAGCCCCCAGCACCCTAGGACAGCCCCCAGCACCCTAGCACAGCCCCAGCACCCTAGCACAGCCCCCAGCACCCTAGCACAGCCCCCAGCACCCTAGCACAGCCCCCAGCACCCTAGGACAGCCCCCAGCACCCTAGCACAGCCCCCAGCACCCTAGCACAGCCCCCAGCACCCTAGCACAGCCCCCAGCACCCTAGCACAGCACCCAGCACCCTAGCACAGCCCCCAGCACCCTAGCACAGCCCCAGCACCCTAGCACAGCCCCCAGCACCCTAGCACAGCCCCCAGCACCCTAGGACAGCCCCCAGCACCCTAGCACAGCCCCCAGCACCCTAGCACAGCCCCCAGCACCCTAGCACAGCCCCCAGCACCCTAGCACAGCACCCAGCACCCCAGCACAGCCCCCAGTTATGTCGGGAGAGCCTGGAATAGTCCTGGATTTTGCTAAGGTCTTTGTCAAGGTGGACCCTGGCATCCTCATAACAAGATCAAGGACCTAGGAATAGGCCCACGTCGGCGAGTGTTACAATGTTGGTAATAATGGTCGAGGATTTCGCGGTCTTTTTCAGAGACCCCGATTTGTTTTTCCTGGCCTAAAATAGGCGCTTTTTCTGATGGAGATAGTTTTATTTTGCGCAAAACCATAGTAAAAAAAAAAAAAAAAAAAAAATCGAATTTTATGGTACCGTTTCCATAAAAAACACTGTATCCATCAGAAAAAGCACTAAAACTTGGCCGGAAAAAAATAGTCAGGGTCTGATAGGTTTTAATGAAACCTAACCTAAACTTACAGGTTTTAATGAAACGTAACCTAACCTTAAAGGTTTAAATGAAACCTAACCTAACCTTAACCACAAAGTATACCTAACCTAACCTTAACCACAAAGTATACCTAACCTAACCTTACCTTAACACACTTACCTACTAAGGTGGTGGGAAGCAGCGAACGATTTCCCGTAGGAAGTGGTGTAAGATGGTGGTTGGGTGTTGGTGACTGTGGCAGAACAAGTAGTGGGCAAAGTACTGCCTATAGTGGTCTTTTTTGTTGCCAGCTCTGAGCACCCAGCTCTTAATGTCTTTCTGTCCTAGCTCGGGGAGTCTTGAATCCCCAGAATAAATATAAAAAAAAAAGATAAAACATTAAGTAAAACTTTAAACATAAACTGGCACAAACTAAGCTAAACACAAGAACATATACTGACATGCAGTAAAAGCACAAAACAAATAGTTTGAGGAGAATCAAATGTCGTCCTCGTTGTTATGGTGACCATCGTCTTCGGGTTGGAGTTGGACATCTGATGATGGGCCAGCAACAGGATTCTCAAGTTCAGCAGCACTACGAGAGACGGCCTTTTGAAAGACTTCCTCCAGTGTCATTTGTTTCATTAACAGAGGTTTCTGTCTAAGCAATCTCTCTCTGATGGAATAAACTGCCATAACCTCATGGACACTGATACATGTACGTTGTTCCAGGCCACCAATTAACTGATCACACTGTTTTACCATATCATCTATGGCCATTTTTTCACCTGTGTTCATAATGTCTTCATCACTACTACCCTCATGCTTATTGTTTTCTAACACCATGGCAGCAATTTCTCCATCACTCAAGGAATGCACAACAGGAGCGTCATTGTCAACATTCACTACTTCTTCGATATCAGCTGACTAACGTATTTACATTGTCTCTTGCAACACTTTTGGCATAAGCAATGAGGTTTGATATCATCTTCCTCTCATTAGTGACACGGAATCCTTCATAGTCTTCATCTGCAGGCTCATTTTCATGGAACATTGTTGTAGGCCAAAGTCTGTGCCAAGCATTTTTTTATGTTTCTTTAGTTACATGTTTCCAAGCATCAACAAATGCATAAATGGCATCCTTAAGGGTGAACTCTTGCAGGAAGTCTTTGATGTCTATGCCTCGGTTGACTGCATCAAGCATGCAGTTCAGAAAAAAGTTTTTATACTTTGTCTTCATTGAGCGCAAAATTGTTTGGTCACAAGGTTGTATTAAAAGATGTCCCATTGGGGGGAAGATAAATGCCAAAAACATTATTTGTCACAACAACCTCAGCAGGGGATGTGCGGAACAGTTGTCTAGAAGCCATAACATTTAGCAGTTTTCTTCCAGTCCAGCTTTCCTGCAATGAGCTCGTGCAGCTGGTACGAAATGGTTATTGAACCCATCGGTAAACATTTCTCTGGTTACCCATGCTTTCTTGTTTGCGTAATAATGCACAGGTAGATTTGTTACACCTTTAAAACATCTTGACTGTTGGCTTTTTCCAAGCACTGCCAACTTTAACATGTGTGTGCCTGCAGCATTTGCACACACAAGAACAGTCATCCTGTCCTTAGCGTCCTTAAAACCTGATGGTGCTCTTTCATCTGCCGTTGTTAATGTTTTTCTAGGGACGTAGCGCCAGTAGAGTGGTTTCATCAGCATTGTATAGTTGCTCTGGACTGAGGTTTTCATCAAATACCATATTGGCAAATTCATCAATGTAACGTTCAGCTGCATCATAATCACCAGAAGCTTTTTCATCACAGATTTTCACAGATTTTATACCATGACGCTTCTTAAATTTCTGCAGCCAACCTTCTGAATATTCACATTCGCCTTTAATGCTCAGTTCTTCATGGTATTTTCTAGCTTGTTTCGTTACCATCAGACCAGTCAGTGGCATACGTTCACTTCTTCGTTGTGGAACCCACTCCATCAGCACACGGTCAAGATCTTAGTTTTTTGCCCTATGCAGCGTTTTCCTATTTTTCATTAGTTTCTGGTCATCACTGTCACTGTAATACTTCAACAACCTATGTTTCTGTTTCTTTAGGTGGTATATTGTTGTAGTTCCCACACCATAATCTTCAGTAAGACGCCGCGCAGATACACCACGATCAAGCTTCTGTAATAACTCTACTTTCTGTGCTATCGATAATTGACAGGCGCTTCCTTTTCTGCTTCTCACTGTTATCCATAGGGGAATTTGCAGCTCTTTTTGACATTTTCACAGTCTTCAAAGTAAAAAAAATTGCAAAAATTTACAAAATACCCGTGAGCAGCAGAGCGACGTGCGTCTGACTGGTAGGAGCACTGAGACAACACTGCATGTCCTGGGTTGACCGTTGGGCATTTCGGGTCAAGTATGGTGCCAAACGCGAGCTTTGGTAGGCAGACGACAGATAGTCTGGAAAAAATGTTCGGTTTTCGGAGCTTTTCGGTTTTCAGAATTTCGGATCAAAGATTGTGAACCTGTATTTAGGTTCTGATATGTTAAAGTTTGCGGGGAATGGTGTTGAAGTCGATGCATGAAGGCAGTGGAAGTAATAAGCAGTCTCCTAGAAGCACTTATATATCACTGTACAGGGAGGTCCCGAAGATACGAGCAGTTAGGTTCCACCTGGCATACTCGTAAAGCGAAATCTCGTATAACGAAACACATAACTAATTGTAAAATATAGGTTTGGTTCCAGGACCCCATCAATTAAAAATAAGAAGAAAAAAAAGACATGTTTTTCAATCTAAAATAATCTATAGCAAACACAACAAACACACAGCGTCTATATTACCCACACTGTACTACCTATTCTGTAGAAAAAGCATTCTGAAAGAGAAAATAGCACACAAAATAACATAACTGCACATTAATTAAACATAAAACATGCATAACAAGCAAAAAAGATGTTGTAATGTAGGGGACGCCGCGTGATACAAGAGAAGGTAGTGTAGGGGTCCCAAGATTGGGGCCGCACACCTGCTAATTACCCCTAAAGGTCAGGCCGCGCCATATGCTTAATTACCCTTCAGGTCACGCCTTGCTAGGGGTGACCTGACTGCGGTCCTAAGGTTGGGGCCGCACACCTGCTAACTACCCCTAAATGTCAGGCCGCGCCATATGCTTAATTACCCTTCAGGTCGCGGCTTGCTAGAGGTGACCTCACTGGGGTCAAACAAATCCCCCTTTGTCTAGCCTGGGAGTGGTAGGGCGTGCATTTTGAACTTGATAATTTTACTCACCCCAGTTTGAATGTCGTATCATTGGATTTTCGATCTCGTATATTGAAAATAGACCCTAATTTACACATCTCGTATCATCGGATTCTCGTACACCGAATGCTCGTATAACGGGACCTCCCTGTAGTTTTGGCATGTGGCACTTGTGCAGTGAACAGTTAAGATGTAGGTATTGCATGCAGTCTGAATGAACAGTTCAGGTACCCCACATACAATAATGATGGTTTAATTGTTAACTTATGCTCTATTAGGTTTATGTAGGTTGAGCTAGATTTACAGAAGAAATGTCTCGGGATAAGTTTTAGGGCATGATATATTTTTCGGTTAAGATTCGTTTCAGTGACCCTGCTTATCTCGTTTACTACCTTATGAAGGACTAACCTTTTGTCATGTACGTCTTCAACTAACTTTCAAATCTCTTGGACAACTGTTACTTCAGTCAAAATTACTGGCAAAAATGATCCGAATAGAATAAATATATGAAACTCCGCCGTCGCCATCAGTGCAGTCCAGACCGCCGGCCGGGCACCTCTCCCAGGCCTCCCTCACGGACAGGTTAGGTTAGTAAGGTTAAGGGAGTGCTACGGATTTTCAAGAGTAACGATAAAAACTAACTTACCAATTTCTCTGTGAAGATGTGTATACTTTCCCTATCCAATGACCTAACATTCCCCCAAATTTCATGTCTTTATGTCTTATAGTTTTTGTGTGGTGAATTTTTTTATGTGTGAAAAAGTGAAAATTTTCACGATTTTCAAAAAAAAAAAAAAAAAAATATATTGCTCACACATTCAACTTCTAGCATGGAAATGAAAGGTTTGAGTCAGGACAACACTTTCCGTATTGAAGATTTTACAATTATTTCTATCTTTTTTTTAAATTATTTTTTACTGATAGATGTAAAAAAAAATGGCAAAACACGGCAAAATACAGGTTTGAAAAAATATACAGGAGTTATGGTTAACAATATTTTTTTTGCAATACGGATATTCATGGCACACCTTTTCTCTTCAAAATAAAACAAACAGAAATAAAATAGCATAGAAAATGGTGGAGATTTTAGCTCCGAAAGAACAAAAACTTAAACTTTCCAGGGGGGGGCGATTTAAAGTTTCGCGAGGCCATTTTTAAAAGGCACCGGCCTTATATTCGTCCCCTTCACCCTCTAGTTTCTTTTTTTTGTTCTTCAAACGATTCCTTTCACGAATTTGGTCGATTCTTTTCATGTAAGACTCCTGCAGCCATGTGAAGGGTTCCCCAAACTCGGGCACCATAAACCCCTCCCTGTACCCAACATTGTAGTCGAGCACTGCTTGTGCCACTGCAAAGTCTAGAATGTTTTTATTAGCATTTTTGTACTTGGAGCAAAATCTCCAAATACGAGAGTGTAAATGTTCATTTGGGTTTTGCGTTTTACCTAACAAACATGCTTTCAATAATTTGTCTGTAGTTAGCCTCTTATATTCAGCCCACACTTTTTGGCGCATTTCTGACGGCAATACAAAGTGTACTCTCATAGTTTTGTGTGATGGGGGAGTCTTCTTATTTGCGATGGCACTTTGGTAGAAGCAGTAGCTCTCGGTAGACTTGGGGCACAGTTGGTGTTGAGGGTTTTCATCACTTGATGAGCAATGAAGGAATGAGGCATAAATGTCATTCCTCATGTCCTTCACGCTCCCTCCCACATGACGTCTGATTGCCGCACTGTAGTATTTTTTGCAATTTTCCTATCACAAAATCAGTCAGTTTTCCTTTCCCTCCCATCACTTTCAACCTTCTTGTTTTTCCTGTTTTTGTCTTTGTCTCGGTTACCACTTGTTCCCTCACTTTTCTCAACGCTGTTCCTAATCTTTTCCCAACATGATTTATGCACTTTCCCCTTTTTCTATACTAACACCATTATAGGGGCCTTTATTATTGTTCAATGCACATAGAGCGTTATAGGCAAACTGTCACCCGTCGGAAATAAACACTGTGTATCGTAGTTGTAGGTCAAGCTTCTCCCAAACAACTTCAGTGCCGCAGCTGTCTCCATGCCACCAGAAACTCCCGTCGTAGTTTTCTGGCATTCTTGTTTTGGTCCTTTCTTCCACTCTTCCATATCCTTCTTACTAATTTTGGTATTCTCCTTCTTTGTGCACTTTTCACAGAACTTGCTGACAGTTTCGAATCAATTACACAACCTGTGTGTGCCTCGACTACTGCACCCCACAGCAAGTTTACTCGTGTGGCCTCGTTTTTGCCAACTCCCATCGTTTTGACCTTTATATTATAAATACCGTCTTGATCTGGTTGTAGTGTCTTTTCACAGCATCCCTGGTCTTTTCCATCACCTCTTTTGCCTTCTGTTCTGTCTTCTGTAGAATATGCCTCTGCGTGTCCTGGTACTTGGCATATAACGGGTCATACTCATGTTGCTGATGAGTTTGTTGTAGGAAGTGAACCCTAATCCAACTTCCATGGTTGAGTACACCAACGTGTTCGTAATTGGGGGGGGTCATCAACCTTGCCGTCGCCACATTCGTTCCCGCAGTCCTCACATTTCAGGTGGAGTTTAAAATCCAAGGATTTGTTTACAAACTGGACCTTTAAACTTTGCCCATAACATTGGCTGCACGCAACGTTGGTGAAAAGTTCTCGTAGGTAGCTTTGCTTCAATATGATGTTCTCATCATTGATGGGAACAATGTCTGCAGCTGTTTTTCCCACCTCCAACTTCCTTTTCTTGGCAGATGAAAGGTGAGCAGTGGTGTTGTGGGAGGTACAAGGGGTGGCAGGTGTGGCTGGCTGTGCGTTGCTGGTGGACGCTGTAGGCTGCTCCCTCTCCCTCTCCTTTCTCTCTCTTCCTGCTTCCTTTTCTTTGCTTCTACAGCTTTCTTTATGTTCTTTATGTTCTGTAGTTTAGATCTCGTCACTCTTCCCATGTTTTAACAAGTGTAGGGGCAACAATAAGGGCAAACAATGGGTCAAGGTCGAAGGTGGCAGGGAGAAACGTCCTTCCACCTTGGACTCTATGAAGGCACTGAGCGTGTGAGAGGGTGGCTTGGTGTATATGAGCGCGTGGACACGATGCCAGACACCTCCAGAACCATATTACAGCAAAACAAAATCAATTCTATCAAAATTTTGAGTACAGTAACCATTCAAAAATAGTTTTTGACGCATCAAGGGTTGCCAGATGTTGCAATTATTATATTTATTTTATTATATATAAAAAAATTGAAACGTGATACAGCCACAAAACTTTGTGGAAGTGTAGTTATCGTACTTTGGCACCTTTTGGCATCAAAACATGAAATTTGGTAATGTACGATGAATTTCGTCATTTTCACCATGGTCACTCCCTTAAGGTTAGGTTTTGTTTCATTTTATTCGTGACCTATATTTTTCTGGTTGATTTTTATGTGTTTTGGAATACAGGTTGAAGTTCCCAAACTCGGCAACCTCGGGACCAGCGCCGAGCCGAGTAATGGAATTTTCCGACTTTTAGAACGTAGATATATTAAGGGGAAAAAAATGGTTTGGGAGCCATAATACCAATAACAGACCTGTAGAAGTACACAAAATAACAGTGTACACAACTCTACAGTCACAACACCACTGAACAATAACAACAAACAAATCGGCGGGAGAAACCAAGCGGCCTAGTGTGGCACCTAGCGGCCGACCCGGCAACTACGCGCCGGGTTTTGGGTGTTCTGCCCTGTTTTGGAAAATCCGGAACCATAGCCGAGTTTTGGGTGTTGCCGAGTCTTGGGATGCCGAGTTTGGGAACTTGTACCTGTAATCTGGTTTGTTTTTCTTGGAAATTACTAATTTTTCACCGGTGGATTCAAGAGGATACAAATAATATCTAGTTATTGCCAAGAAAATCCAAGGTCAGATTCTTTCAAAACGCATCAAAATCTACCAGAAAATTATAGTTGCGTTTGAAAATGGAGTGTCACTATAAAACAATTCTTTACTTATTTTTCTTCTTTCTTGTCTCATAGTGAACCTTAATTTTTCTTGTGGGTTTGCATAATTCATGTCATGTTGAATTTAGTTCCTTTGTGGTACAGGTTGAAGTTCCCAAACTCGGCAACCTCGGGACCAGCGCCTAGCCGAGTAATGGAATTTTCCGACTTTTAGAACTTCCATCCAACTTCTTCAAAAGGTCAATTTTCTCAGAAATAGTTAACACATTGTTCTTCCTTTTCTTTTCACTTCCACCAGTAGGTGTTCCTGGACGTTTGGGAGCCATAATACCAATAACAGACCTGTAGAAGTACACAAAATAACAGTGTGCACAACTCTACAGTCACAACACCACTGAACAATAACAACAAACAAATCGGCGGGAGAAACCAAGCGGCCTAGTGTGGTGGCACCTAGCGGCCGACCCGGCAACTACGCGCCGGGTTTTGGGTGTTCTGCCGGGTTTTGGAAAATCCGGAACCATAGCCGAGTTTTGGGTGTTGCCGAGTCTTGGGATGCCGAGTTTAGGAACTTCAACCTGTATCTGATTGTGAACTGAAGGAGGAGTTCTGACTATCCATGATTGGCCACAGTAGATTTAATGACTAAATCCAGGGCTGTGATTAGCTAGATTGGCAATGTTGTTACCAGGTTGGCTTATATTTAGCTACATTGAGTCATCATGTACGCCACAGTGATGAGGCAAACTGTATGGTAAAATCATAATTGGAAGAGTACAAAAAATCACAAAGGGCAAGGTTAGTGAGGAGCAAGGCAGATTTAGAGCTGGGAAAGGTTGTGTAGATCAGATCTTAGATATGCGAATGATAATTAAGACCATGTTACCAAAAGACAAGAAGATGTATGCTGCATTCATGGATTTAGAGAAAGCATATGACAGAGTAGACTGGGAGGGAATGTGGGATGTATTGAAGGGTTAAAGAGTGTATGGAGTAGAGTATGTATGTATAACTAATAAGCTTTTACATGTGATTATGTATACCTAACTTAACCTGACCTTTACCTAACCTAACGGTAACCTAACCTAACCATTACCGTCGGCGAGTTTTCCCGATTTGTGTAGGGACGAGAATTTCAGTAGACGAGAGTACCAGGTACCATGAGGCAAGGATGGGTAATGTCACCGTGGTTATGCGATTTGTTTATGGATGGAATAATAAGATAAATCAAAGCAAAGGTTGGTGATGTTGGTATAGAGATGAGTATAGATAATACAAAAGGGAAGCTCAATATTACAGTGTTTGCAGATGACTGTACTACTAACAGAGAGTAAAAATGATTTGCAAAAATTGATAAGTGAATTCCGTACTGTTTGTGTGAGGAGGAAACTGAAAGTTAATGTGGCCGAAAGGAAAGTGATGGTATTTTAGAAATTAAGGAGTGAAGTTATTGAGTTTGAAGATCAAATTAGCATGACAGTTGAGGGTCAGAAGCAATATAAAATAATGATGAGTGGACAGATAATGGTTCAATCCCGTGAAAGTATGGAAGCACGGAAGGGGAGATAAGAGAGAGAGACCTACAAGGAAGGAAAGTACACTAGGGTCCCACATAAAACGAGAAATTGGTCGATAAACGAGGTCGTTCTATGTGAATTCGCTCTATGTGAAACTCATAACCTATGGGAAAAATAGATATTGGTCAATCGGTCCTCTGGTCAGTACCCGTACATTTATACTCATTCACACCCATGCATATCAAAACATATATAAATGATAAGTTATGCATAGAAATGATGAAATAGACATATTGTTGCTTACCTTAAATCTAATAGGGATTATGTATACCAGGGGCGAGGGGTTCCGAGGCATCTTGGAGGTCACTCATTCGTCACTGGATGACGACGCAGTGTGACCCAGAGCTCGGAGTGTGGCGAGTGAGTGTTGGCCTGGCATTTCTGCCACGTCCATCATAAACCCCTCAAACTTTGACAGGCTAGGCAGAGGTTCATTTGAAGGGCCAGGCTGGGGCTCGTTTGATGGGCCAGGCTGTTGCTCGTCGGCCAAAGCAGGCTGTGGTGCGCTGGCAGGGGCAGCGTCGGCAGGCTGTGGCACATTGGCAGGGCGAATGTACCGAGTCATGAGGGTCTGCCTACGTTCGTTTACTCTGGTTGTGTTTTCTTGGTAGCCACAAAAGATATCTTTTATCTGCTGACAAAATTCCTCCTTTTTAAAGGTGCACAGTTCAAACTCATTAAGAAGCTCATTAACAACTACCCGCTCACAGCTGATTTATAACTTGTAAACACACCACACCGAAGACGACACCAAACCACAACAACGAAAGTGTACCTTCGAATGAAAGCCATCAATAAATTACGATAACTGACGATATTGTGAATGGATCACAACATATATCCTTCACAAGATTTTTTTTTGTGGTAATAATGGATGAGAATTGCGCGGTCGCTACCGCCGTTCCCCACCTCATGCCACCCTCACCCCATATCCGTGGCCACACGCTGCCGCCATGCCCCTTCTCACTCACCCTTGCCACGGCTTGCACCAGCTGGGCAAGCCGGCTTACGAAAAGTGCCTCGAGTTAACAGAAAACGCAAGCTGTCGCAAGCCTTCTTATGGCGGCTTGCTCACCAAAATTTGTCGCCTCATGTGTGGGTTCGTCACCGAGGCAGGAACTACCCTACGTTACAGGAACTACCTCGTGTAGGTCTCACGGCCTCTTGTAGCTTTCTTATTTTCTTATGTTCTGATGAGGCAAAAAAAAGCTTGGCTTGGTGAAAAAAGGCAAGCGCCTCAGACGTACAACAGTGACGTCACAATGCACATCTACGTCACGTCACCTGACGTTCTGTAAGATATTTAGGCGCTCTATATGAGAACTCGGATTTGTCCTACTTTGATCGCGGAATCGTTCTATATGATCACCTTCGTTCCTAACGAAAATGTTGGAATTTTATTTATTAAAAAAATAATAATAATAATTAATTAATATTTAAATTTTAATATTTTAGGTCGTTCATTCTATAGGGGAAACGCTCTATGCCAGTGGTTCTTAACCTGGGTTCGATCGAACCCAGGGGGCTCGGTGAGCCAGTCTCAGGGGTTCGGCGGAGGCCCTCCGAAAAACATTGCAATTTTGCTATTGTTATAATTCCAGATTATTCACCAAAGCAAATTATACGCGAAATTAACGTAAATTTAAGCAGCGCCGTGGAGGGAGTCATGTGTGGGTGTGTATAAGTGCGTGTGTTCGCCCGCCCATCTCACTTCCGAACAGTGATGTGTACGTATAGGGGAGGGGGGGGGGGGTGCACGGCCTCGTTTGGCCATTGAATATCAAATTAGTGCAATATATCATATCCCTCTTGAGGCCTCAAAATGCCCCTAAAAATGCTTGATTTTCAACAAATTTCCTGACCCCTTCCTCAAACCCCCAGCTGTAGAGGTTCACTTTGCTCGCCCAACACCGTCTTAAAACAATCCTGGATTCACCTCTGTGCCCCCCACCACCCCTTCCCAGGACCTATATATGCCACTGCTTCAGAGTCCTTCCTTTCTCCCTTCTTATTATCCAAATAAACACTTGAATTTTGAGGCAATTTTGCTCTAATTCTTGCATCAATTAAATAAAAATGTACTATTCTTCTTCTTATTCAAATATTTCTTGAATTTTGAAACAATTCTTCTTAAAAAAATTAAATCTTCACATATTTGAGGGGTTCGGCCAGTGTGCGGAGGTTTTTGTTGGGGTTCGGTGCCTCTGAAAAGGTTAAGAACCAGTGCTCTATGCGAACACGTTTTATGCGGGACCCTAGTGTAGTGAGATCTTCGGGGCGCGTGATGAGACGAGATGAAGGACAATGAGTAAACATCTGAACTGTTCACTGCACAAGTGACACATGCCAAAACTACAGTGATATATAAGTGCTTCTAGGAGACTGCTTATTATTTTTACTGCCTTCATGCATCTACGTCAACACCATTCCCCGCAAATTTTAACATATCAGAATCTAAATACAAGTTGAAGTTCCCAAACTCGGCAACCTCGGGACCAGCGCCGAGCTGAGTAATGGAATTTTCCGACTTTTAGAAAGTAGATATATTAAGGGGAAAAAAAGCATGAAAATCACATAGTTAATAGAAATAGTTAACACATTGTTCTTCCTTTTCTTTTCACTTCCACCAGTAGGTGTTCCTGGACGTTTGGGAGCCATAATACCAATAACAGACCTGTAGAAGTACACAAAATAACAGTGTACACAATTCTACAGTCACAACACCACTGAACAATAACAACAAACAAATCGGCGGGAGAAACCAAGCGGCCTAGTGTGGTGGCATCCAGCGGCCGACCCAGCAACTACGCGCCGGGTTTTGGGTGTTCTGCCGTGTTTTGGAAAATCCGGAACCATAGCCGAGTTTTGGGTGTTGCCGAGTCTTGGGATGCCGAGTTTGGGAACTTCAACCTGTAGTAGTATACAAACTATACATATAAATATATACATGCATACCTATATAGGTCTATACATATTCAAACTTGTATGACTAATGGTTAGTAAACTGGGAAACTCATGTTAACTTCAATTTTCTCTTATTGCATTGGCTCGTCAAGTAACACTTAAGCCGTGATGTATACCACTACTTATTATGAGGAAAGACAACAAAAGGAACTCAATTAATAAGGTACATTAATACTATCATAACCATGGATACAGACAACCTACAAAGAGAAGACGAAGAAAGAATTTAGAGTTGTTTTGCGTGAAATTGATATTCCAGGTGCTATATTTCCGTGCTCTGTTCTCGTTGACAACAGTACAGAAGACCTGAGGTGATGGCTGATGTGCAGAGGCTTCTAAACCAAGAAAACTGTCACAGCAGAGTCTCATTAAGAAGTTAAGCAAGTGGTAGGGACACAGTACGTACCTACCACTTGCTTACCTCTTGACGAGGCTCTGTTGTGACTCTGTTTTCCCGGTTTAGAAGCCTCTGCACATCAGCCATTACCTCAGGTCTTCTCTACTGTTGTCAGCGAGAACAGAGCACGGTACCTAGTATAGCACCTGGAATATCAATTTCACGCAAAATATCTCTAAATTCTTCCATAGTCGTAATTTTCCCTTCGTAGGTCACCCGCGGCGACCCCGACTTATCCCCACAATGCACCGCGGTAAACAAACCGTGAAGTAGTTATGTCTGGGACTCATTGGCCCATACCAAGAGTCATGATGAAGGTCGAGCGACGAACGACCGAGGAAGGGTACCATAAAAGGGATATTTTTCGGAACAAAGAGCAGCGACGAAGGTGGGCACGAAGACACGGGGGTACTCGTGTCTTCGTGCCCACTTTCGACCGTCGTCGCTGCTCTTCGTTCCGAAAAATATCCCTTCTATGGTACCCTTCCTCGGTCGTTCGTCGTTCGTCGCTCGACCTTCATCATGACTCTTGGTACGGGCCATTGAGTACGATCTAAAACTTGAACTTGAGTTGGGAGTCACCCAGCGGAAGCCGGTGTCGTGTGGGCAAGTGTCTGTTTATGAGGGAATGTCTATTTACTAACAAAGGCAAAGAAAACGTGCATTGAGGGGAATCATTACTAATATTGACTTCATCAACAAAGGCATGTCTAGGCGTACTACCACAACAAACCCGTCTTTATTTATCATTAAGGGGGGGGGGGGGGGGGGGGGCACGAAGTGGAACACTCACCGACGTCGGCGAGAATTCCTATCGGCGACAGATATAGGTATGGTTTTGAGCATATATGATATAAGAGGCATTCAATTTCGTACAGAAATGTCCTCTGAGCAGGAGATGGGGGTATATACGGGTGGTTAAGACATTTCTGTACGAAATTGAATGCCTCATATATCATATATGCTCAAAACCATACCTATAACTGTCGCCGATAGGAATTCTCGCCGATGTCGGCGAGTGTTCCACTTCGTGCCCCCCCACCCCCCTTCAATGATAAATAAAGACGGGTTTGTTGTGGTAGTACGCCTAGACATGCCTTTGTTGATGAAGTCAATATTAGTAATGATTCCCCTCAACTCCCGTTTTCTTTGCCTTTGTTAGTAAATAGACATTCCCTCATAGCAGACACTTGCCCACACGACACCGGCGCCATATGTAAACAAACGCTTCGCCATGGCAGCGGTCTCTTTAATACCGAAATATACCGAAATAACCCTGAAAATACACCGAAATGTATAAATAGATACAGAAAGACGCATTTGTATGTATGTATTATGTCTCAATACCAAAATATGGTATCAAGAGTATACATATATTTCATAAATGTATTTTGATGTATTTCGGTATTAACTCTTAATACCGAAATACATCCAAACACATACCCAAATATACCGTATGTGGTATGTATTTAGCTGTATTTCGGTAGACACTTCCATGGCAGCACACGACGTGGTAAAAATGGACGAGGACTGCGCGTTCATTTTCTGAGACACTGACTAGTTTTTCCTTGCCTAAAAGTAGTGCTTTTTCAGATGGGGGGTATTTTAATAAGAAATATTCCGCAGAAGTTTGCGGCGCCAACCTCCCGGGCAATCGCGCACCATCAAATTAGTTTTTTTTTTACCTAAATAGCTCAACCAAACCTGACAAAACCAAAACAAAACTACACTAAGCCTAACATAATCTAAACCAAACCTTAACATATAACCTAAATCTAACCTAACCAAAACTAAACTTAACCTAACTCAGCAATTATTATATAACAATAAGTTATA
This sequence comes from Chionoecetes opilio, assembly GCA_016584305.1. Taxonomy (NCBI): domain Eukaryota; kingdom Metazoa; phylum Arthropoda; class Malacostraca; order Decapoda; family Majidae; genus Chionoecetes; species Chionoecetes opilio. The sequence continues at coordinate 204,302 of JACEEZ010023598.1, forward strand.
ATTTTGGTTTCCGGAAGTGAATAACTACTGCACAATATACTGAGCCGAAAATAATAGAAAAAAGTAAGCTGTATGGCCTGTAAGATCTGTGCTGACGGCGGTAGCGACCGCGCAGTTCTCGTCCATTATAATAACCCACGGCATTCAGGATGAGACATTTTGATGACCACATGTGACAGTAAAAATAAGTTTACTTACATTGATAGGATTTCCAGTGTCTGCCCATGATAACAGAGTGTTCACTTTATCAAGTTAACACTCCCAAGTTCCCTGAGGAGGAAGTGACTCATCTTAGGGAAGGACTGCACACATGAATAAGGGAATGAGGTTGGGGAGGCACTTGTGTCGCAGTGGAATCATAGCGGAGGATAAAGGGAAACATGGCCGAAGAAACAAGTACTTTATTCTGATTTAGTTTTGGCCCGTTGGCTTCTTGAGACGAATTTGGGTCACAGGCCAATCTGCTCCATGGGGATCCGGGAGCTCCGTTGCCTGTTACGGATAAAGCTGATTGGTCTGCGATCCTGCCGCCCATCGTACTCCCTGATTGGCGAGAAGTATTCAAGTGTTATGTCTCATAAAAATAGGGATAACTATTCATTCATTCACTAACCTAACCTTGACATTTGTCACCTAACCTAACCTTACTAAACCCGCCAGGGTGGCGCAGTTGGTAGAATCACGGACTGGTGTTGCAGAGTCCCTGCGCCATTCGGTCAGCGGTTCGAGTCCACCAAATTCGTCCTGGCGTGGTGGCGCTTTGTACAGTCAATAACCTTGTAGTTGGTACTTGCAAAGTGTCTAGATATGATCAAAGTATCTTATCTAACCTTACTAAGCATTGCAAGCTATTGATGGTATTTAATCTCTAAATGCAGAAACACAGGTAAAAGATGATTACATGTAAATATTGGGTCCTGTAATATCAAGATCAATAATTGGAACTGTCGCCAAAAATAGGAACATTCGTGGACGTGAAAAATTGGGTAGGCTACATTTGTACTTTCAACCAGTCATTGAGTATGAGGTCAAAATTACTCTTTTCCCATGTATTATGATGTGTTAAGACTGATGGTCACATTAAAAACGTCGGAAATGCCTCATTTTGCTGTTATCCCCCCTCCATAACAAACCTGGGGACCCGTCGGGAACGCAGGGTTTTGGGCGGGGAAAATGGCAACTAGTTTTGTACCGATAGTATGTTATGTGGATGACGTAAGATGTATCCGGTAAACACTACGGAATAACATAAGCCCGGAAAAACAAAAATATATAACCGATAAAGTCTACGGGAATTACGTACTTACCTATTCCTCGAAAAATCTCAACGGTAAAACTGCAGTTTAATACAATACATGGACATTGGTTACGTAACCCGACATAACTGGGGTGGGTGGGCGGGCGTCCGGACCTCCCAGCTAGTTCACTAACCTAACCTGGGCGTTGGTCGAGAAGCCTAACCTAAAGCTGGGACAAAGGTGGGATAATTGCAATATGATGCATTTCCAACTATTTTGAGTGCGACCATCATTCATTCTTAACGCATCAAAATACATAGAAAAAAAGAGTACTCTTAACCTCTTACTCAATTACTGGTTGAAAGTACCAAACTACCAAAAATTGGAACACTCCTACGGCGGGAACAGTTCCAGTTATCGTGTTCACAATGTCTGTTTCTCCTTACAAACCTAACTCACTTCATTCACCTTATTTAAAATCGTCATCACCCATAAAAAGTCACCTTTATACAAATTCATTGTCGACTGAAAGCCTCTCAAAACACAGCATAACATGATTTATGTCGAGCTCTTATTTTGTGTCTACTGAGCTCCAGTATTTCCAAAGTGTGTTTCATCTATGACACCTAACTCACTTCATTCAACTTATTTAAGCATCTCATCTTCCATAACAAGTAACATATGGAACAATTAAAATATCGAAGAGGACCTCCAAGCCACAGATTAATAGCGTACCAATATTTCATGTTTCACTAATGTTCACCTGGGTATCTACATTATGTGTTTCTGCCACACCTAACACACTTCCTTCTATTTGTTTAATCTCCTAATCTTACGTGGTATTTACATTTCGAGGGAGCTAATGTCCGGAATGGGAGAGTTGTAAGATGCGGAGGAAGCCATGTTGTATTCAAGTACAACCAAGAGACCTCCTGGAGCAGCTTTGGATGTGGACCATATCAACACAGAAAACAGGCTCCAAAGCACGCACGAGGACAGATCACAATCAAAATGGACCAAAAATGTCCAAGAATTTGCCTCGCGAGTAGCCGCCTTTTGTCTGTTAATCAATCTCTAGGTTAGGTTAGTGAACGAGCGGGGGGGTCTGGGTGGGTGCAGCCCCCCCCCCCCCCCCTTTAGGATAGGTTACATTACCAATAATGAAATGGCTTTTATTCTTCCTTTGCATCTATTACCAGTGGAACTGTCGCCGAAAATTTCCACGTCGGCAAGAGTTCTCGGTTAATATCGGCGATAGTTCCGATGGACGACAGTTCCATAAACCCTTCAAAACTTATACAGTAATCTCCCATTTTTCCGTCGTTCTAATATCCGTCGTGCGATGTTATCCGGCGCCAGCAATTCGGCTGTATTAAAACACTATCCGTCCATGTGATACATTATCCGGCGAAAATTCCGGCACATTTCGGCGCTAGATGCACTAAGCGTCTTTTTGCCGGATAGTTTAGTGCGCATTCGGCTCTTAAACGGAGTGAGTTTCGGGAACCACCATTATTATTATTATTATTAATACAGGTACAGATCGTACAGTCGACCATCGATTTAACAGACTAAAAGGGGGGAGTTAAAGGCGATTGTCCGTTAGTGCGAGGGTATTTTCCCAAGGGTGTGAAAATATAGGAAAAACACAGGAAAAATTGTGAAATAAATGAGAAATAATCACAAACACAACCAGACCGTGTAGCTATGTTGGGAGGTAAACAGTGACTAGCGCTACATCAGGGATTTGGCACACTCGCCCACGACTGCTCGGGACTGGTATTAGGAGAGGTAGTAAGTATCCAGGTTCGCTCATTACTGCTTGGTATGCTCTGAAATATCATTTTTCTTGGTGAATGTAGACATATGATCGCATTTTAATTGCTATTATTCATACATATGAGTAAAGATATGAAAATACTTTCAAGGCGCTCATCCACGCCAGGCAGCGCGGCCGCGGCAGCAGCAGCAGCACAATGAGACATTATAATCACCCCAAAATGAGATAAAAAGGAAGAAAAAGTCTCCCGTAAAGTGATGAGTTATCCCTAAAATGTTGACGTTTTCTCTCACCGTCTAGCTAGTGAAAGGTAAACAAATTATTACAAGCCAGACGCAGGCAGTGGCTGTCAAAGGTATTGCTTATTATCATGACTATTGCTCATTATTATACATATTATATGGTTGTGATGAGCTGTTCTATACACGTGTTTGCACTATTTAGGTCAGTGTAGCACTGTGTGTCACCTTAAATAAGGGTGATTTAGGGTGCTGAGGTGACAGGGAGACAGTCTTGCAGCGGCCACGCCATAACACTAATAGTCACTATTTTATACAATACTCACCTTCTACCACTAAATCACTAGCAACACAGGCTCCTTCCTTATATATCTTAATAGCTGATACATCAAAACTCCTTAAAACCCAAGCATTCCAAAATTAAATGAGAAAATAATAAATTTTGTTGAGTTGACAATTCGAGCGGCGATAAGCGGTCTGGCATGCCAGTCTTGCCCGCAAATTTGTCACGCAAATGGAGTCCGTTACACCCGAAGTCCGTTAAACCAAGGTCCGTTAAATTGAGGGTCGACTGTATTAATGTTTTTAATGTTAGTTATACTGTTCTAGCCATTATTATTATTACTTTTATTATTACTACTATCATTTTCGCTGGTTATTATTTGGTTCGTGGGCGCTGGAGGGGCCTAGGGGGGTAGTGATGCATTATCCGGCTTTCTACGTTATCCAGCAAGGTCTTGGCTGCTATGCGCCGGTTAAACGGGAGATTGCTGTATAGCTACATATTGAAGATGTGACATGGCTGTCTAATAGTGCATACACACACACCCTCCCCATCCGGAAGCCCCCTAACTCTTTAGGTTAGGTTGAGGTTCGGTTAGGTAAATAATCTCGCTAGGGGGTTGAGGGGGGCAGAGCCCCCTCTGTTAGGAGGGTAGATTAGGTTCGGATAGGGCAGCGGTCGGCAACCTGCGGCTCCGGAGACGCATGCGGCTCTTTCAAGAAACCAGTGCGGCTCCTGCCACCTACTCAAAAATATCCAAATTATCGTAAAGGAAAAATATAGTAAAATAAATAGATAAAATATGATACTGGCCTAGATAGTGGCAGTACACTAGTGTTTATGTGACCCAGGTCCTAGGTCTCTAGCAGAATATTGGGGTAAATTCTTGTACTTATTATTATTATTATCACATGCATTTTCCTCTATTTTTTAGTCTACATTCCTACTTTATAAGTAAGAGACGAGCTTTGCAGTTGTTTAAAAAAAAATCATAATTCATTCTCATGCAAACATTTGAAGTGGATTGTCATGAAACAACTTGTCAATTTAGAGTGAGAGAGAGAGAGACGCGAGGTAGACGAGGATAATTCCCGTACAGTACATGTACACCCGACCACCCCGGCCCCTGCCCAAGGGTGCAGGCAGGCCATCTCGCCCAGTTTCACTCTTGTTCGCTGACAGTGACAGTTATTATTATTATTTTATTTATTCATTTATTATTATCATTATTATTATTATTATTATTATTACCAAAGTGTATTTGATTATCTTGTCTGTAGGTATATTTAATTCCCATATGGTATCATGGAGGAGGAAAATTTTATTGTTTCGTAATTTCCATTCATAATTTACACTGGGGCTCCATCAGCACTGCTTTTCTGCCAAGTTTGAAGAAACTGGCTCTTCTCAAATTCTGTGTTGGCGACCTCTGGGTAATGCGGTAATCCTCCCACTTGGCGGCTGGAGGATGCCGGGCGGGGTACACTAGTTTTTGTACAATTCCATCACTTCCCTGGTTTCTGAGACACTGACTATTATTTCCTGGACAAGTTTTAGTGCTTTTTCTGATGGAGATACATTGGTATCAATGGAAACGGCGATCGTAGGATTTGGTGATGAAAATAGAGAAAAAAAACCTCTTTAACAGGTTTCAGGAAAATAGAAATAGTATCTCCATCTGAAAAAGCACCAATTTTAGGCCAGAAAAAATTTGTCAAGTGTCTCAGAAAATGACCTCGCAGTTCTCGTCTATTTTTACCAACTGCAGTTTAATGTGCAGAAACACTGGTAAAAGCTGATCAAATATATATATATTGGTTACTAGAACTGTCGTAGAAAATTGGAACACTCTTTGACAATGACGAGAATTCTGGTGGACGAGAGTTGCAGGTACCATTCAGGAGAACCCTTCTGTGTTCCCCCTGTGGCCAGCAAGCCGGGGCCCCAGACGGATGGTAACCTGGGTGTGTTGGGTGGGGAGGCAAATACAACTCATTTGTAGACCCACAAAAATTGTCCACTAAATTTTAGTTTATAGGCACCTCTGATTTCGAGGACGAAACTTTATTTACCTGGATAGTTTTTATGTGTTTTGAATTAATCTGTTACAGGGAGGTCCCGTTATACGAGCATTCGATATACGAGAATCCGATGATACGAGATGTGTAAATTAGGGTCTATTTTCAATATACGAGATCGAAAATCCAATGTTACGACATTCAAACTGAGGTGAGTAAAATTACCAAGTTATTTACTAAAGTAAATTACAAGTTATTTACTAAAATTATAAACATTTACTGACTATGATTTTACCTAAAGTTGTACGATAATCAATCTGAAAATAACGTGCAGACTGGCCAACGACTGCTCGAGACTGGTATTAGCAGAGGCAGGAAGTCTCCAGGCTCACTTATTATTGTTTGGTATGCTATGAAATATCATTTCTCTAGGTGAATGTAGACATATGATTGTATTTGGATGGATATCATTCATATATATGAGTAAAGAGATGAAATACAAGCAAGGGACTCATCCACGTTTGGCAGCGCAGCCTTTGGCAGCAGCAGCAGCAGCATGCCAACAGCTCATGAAGCCCGTGAGGTGGATATCCACACCATTAGACCAAGGGAGATAGATGTCTTTGGTAATATTTAGTAGGGGAGCGAGAACCCCTTGAGGAATCCTATGATCCCTGGTGATATCCTATGGTGCTATCACAGGCGTGGGAGCTGACTGTCTTCAGGAAGGCACAGGTGAGGCGGATGACGGCGGGTTTTTACTCAAAAGTTTTGAGTGGCGGCTGGAGCCGCCACCTCCTCCGCCACGGTAGGTTTGGGCAGGATTAAACGTCTTATTACTCGTTATTATACAACTTAGTGATTATGGTGAGATGTCATATACACGTGTCATTATCTATATCAATGTAGCACTGTGTGTCACCTTAAATAAGGGTGATTTATAGATGTTATGATGAGGTGACTGCTGGCGGGGCAGTGAGTGACGGAGAAATTCTTGCCGCTGGGCCTCCCCATATCACAAATATTCACTATTTCAACCCATATACACACCTTCTACCACCAAAACACTAGCAACACAGGCTCCTTACTTATATATCTTACTATCTGATACATTAAAATTCCTTAAAACGCAAGCATTCCAAATAAAACGAGAATTAGTTTGAGATGACGGGGAAAGAAGGCAGAGAGAGGCAGTCTGGCATGCCATTCTTGCCCGGAAATATGTCTCGCTGACTTGTGATTGGTATCGAAGTTTTAAAAAGTTTAACATTGGCTGGTGACTGATGATGAGCTTGATGACATCATTTATGTTTTATGTTTAATTAATGTGCAGTTATGTTATTTTGTGTGCTATTTTCTCTTTCAGAATGGTTTTTCTACAGAATAGGTAGTACAGTGTGGGTAATATAGACGCTGTGTGTTTGTTGTGTTTGCTATAGTTTATTTTAGCTTGAAAAACATGTCTTTTTTTTTCTTTTCTTTTATAATTGATGGGGTCCTGGAACCAAACCTATATTTTACCATTAGTTATGTGTTTCGTTATACGAGATTTTGCTTTACGAGTATGCCAGGTGGAACCTAACTGCTCGTATCTTCGGGACCTCCCTGTAGTTGCTTTTAGTGGTAATATAATTTCGCTGTCAGTTATGGGCGGCTTGCTTGCCCTTCCCTGCCCGTCCCGCGAACATTCCGCTCCGCTTCACACGGCAGCAGTATTGATAAGTTTTTCTTCGCCTTTGATATCTTGATATCATCTATTACTAAATCAACCGTTTCTGGCTGAAATGACTAATTTTTTAAACGAGAGGGGGAGGAGATGCAGTAGGAAACATTTATTGATTTCTACCAAAAACGAGTGCCAGACTCATTAAAAACACATCCAAACTTATCAGAAAGCAATGATGTGTGTGAAAACAGTAGTACCCAATACCGAAATTATACCAAATGCCCAGATTATAAGGAAAAAAAACGTAGGAAAATGTATTACACTGAGGATTTGGTTAAGATTTGTTTTAGTGACCCTGCCATACCTTGTTTACTACCATATGAAGGACTAATATTTTTTGCCATATACATCTTCTACTAACCTTCAAACATCTTGGAAAACTGTTACTTCGGTCGAAATTGCGGGAAAAAATATTGTTTTTGAATTTCTCGGTTGGAATTCTGGCGTGTGAGAGTTGGGAGTTACATTTTTCGGTATTTATGCAGTTTTGACCAATACATGATCGGGGGTTTTAAGTATCCGGGACGTTTAGTTCTCAACATAGGAGTATTCATAACCCCATTTTATCTGGGCGGCCATAAATGCTAATCGTAAATCTATTTTAAAGTTCTTCATTAGTTTACAGCCTGCACAGCCTGGTAGCCAAGACCCTTGTGTCTGTGTGTCTGTCGGGTATTAGCGCAGACACACTTGAAGCGATGGTGGGCGTGGCCGGCATGACATTTAGAATCACGTGGTCAATCTTTTACCAATTAGGAATGATTGGCGTGTCTTGTGCAGAACAGTGTCTTGTGCAGAACAGTGTCAGGTGCAGAACAGTGTCAGGTGCAGAACAGTGTCAGGTGCAGAACAGTGTCTTGTGCAGAACAGTGCCAGGTGCAGAACAGTGTCAGGTGCAGAACAGTGTCTTGTGCAGAACAGTGCCAGGTGCAGAACAGTGTCAGGTGCAGAACAGTGTCTTATGCAGAACAGTGTCAGGTGCAGAACAGTGTCTTATGCAGAACAGTGTCTTGTGCAGAACAGTGTCAGGTGCAGAACAGTGTCTTATGCAGAACAGTGTCAGGTGCAGAACAGTGTCAGGTGCAGAACAGTGTCAGGTGCAGAACAGTGTCTTATGCAGAACAGTGTCAGGTGCAGAACAGTGTCAGGTGCAGAACAAAAGCAACGACTTAAATGACACCATTTCACAGATGATGAGAAATATAAGAAAAGCAGGACTAAGAATGATTATAGAATTTTTGGTGTGGCTTGTCTGTTCAATGTTTGACAGTTCAATTTGTCAGCCTGACTGTACTTATGAAGGAAGGTTTTCTTTGCAGAGTCATGCCCAACGCCATCATGAAGGCCAAGAGTGAACGAAGAAGACCTTTTATTGCCGACCAAATAGAAGACTGCAGAGATGCTTCCGGGTTGTTCTATATTTTGCCCTACCAAAAGGTGAGGCGTCTGTCTAGCTGGTGAGGCCGAGGGATAGAGGTCAGGGTCAGGGTCAGGGCCGTATTATACATAAGGCAACCTAGCAGTGATGAATCAATCATTCAGGCATAAATGTACTTGTGCATAATCTTTTCTGAGGAACTTGCTACTAGTCCACTTAGCTTCTAGCTCATGCGTCACTACATGTGTCCAGGGCATGGAGATAATATACTTGTTGGTAGGCTATGAAATGTTTGCTTTGCATCAGCAAGCATTGCAACTGACCATTGTGTGTGAGACAATGAGGAGGGCACAATCAGCCAGGGCCACTAGTACACTCCAGCAATGTGCTAGGCAATCAACAAGTGTGTTACAATGACATGGGGCAGCATTAGTTCTCAGTCCCTGCTATTGCTGCCTCAGACCAAACACTTAGTCTTTAATTTCACGGCAATTTTTTATCAGTGATTTTGATATCAACCTGTAAGATGGATTCCTCAAATTATAAATTTGGACCTAGTATATCTTGACACGCTCACAAGTGATCATTTAATACATATATAAATGCTTGTACACTTTTGTACAGTTTGGAGCAGAAATAAGGAAATTGAGTGAAGGCTCTGTTAGTATTAAAACAGTAAAAAATGTCCCTACTTATGATATAAGCCGTGTTTTTGTCGTCCAAGCACTGTATTGGATACAAAGACCGTTTTTTGTCGCAATTGAAAAAGGATTGGTTTCTGCGACCAAAACACAACAAGCTTGGTAGGAGCCGAAATAATAATCAATGCAAAATATTGCAAACAATATCACAAAGTACACACAAACCTCGATTTCCCGGACTAATTGGGGGGAGCACTGGTCCGGGAACCGCAAAAGTCCGGGAAACGTAACAGTCCGATGCCGCCTTTTTTTTTTTTTTTTTTTTTTTTTTTTTTTTTTTTTTTTCATCACAAAGAACTGGCCAAGGGCACAACAAAAATGGGTAACACAAAGTCCGCTTAGTTGCCAGTCCCTATAAAGAAGACAGTAAGAGAATAAAATTTAAAAAAACTCACATTACCCACCCCCGGACGCTTATCCTACTCTCTATCCTCCTATCCTCTCTATCCTCTACTCCTACTATCCTATTTACTGTCCGGCAACCACCAATATCAACTACCCCGCCGCGGACTTTTACGACTGCTGAGCATGCTGCCACCTGGCGGGAGGCAGCAGAAAGTGTTCAATAGTCTCAAGAGACATACCTGCACCAGGGGCAGTGGGGGTCAGGGGACTAACTGAGGCAGTGCAGGTGAACCGTGAGTGTCGTGTGCCCAAATGTAAACAATACGACCGCTGAGCATGCTGCCACCTGGTGGGAGGCAGCAGAAAGTGTTCAATAGTCTCAGAGATGTTCCTGCACCAGGGGCAGTGGGAGTCAGGGGACTGATGGAGGCGGTGCAGGTGAACCGTGAGTGTTGTGTGCCTAAATGTAAACAATACGACCGCTGAGCATGCTACCACCTGGTGGGAGGCGCGGACACTGACCAGGGGTGACAGGAGACGCTCGGACCGCGGACAACTTTGTCAATTTACAAACAGGACCAGACATTTCAAAAAAAAAAAAAAAAAAAAAATTGTCCAGGATTCTGACATATCCCCGGACCTCGGATTTTGTCCGGCAAATCCGATATCCGGGAAATCGAGGTTTGTGTGTACCTAGTATAACACACATTTCAGCAAGTGTTATTGGATTGGGATTCGTAATCCAAGACTGTGCTTGGACGACAAAAACACGGCTATAGATGTTGCAAACAAGCTTATTGGTTTCAATTTCAGTTTGTAGGATTTTGGTTTTATTTTTCATGTATATTCTATTTATCAATAGGATTTCAAAAAACTTTTCAATATGTAAAAAGAAAAACTGCATACATGAATCTATATATAATTATTGATGCTATCATCTTTCAAAACTCAGAAGCCCGTTTACTCCAGACTTATGGTTGTTATATTCGTCACTGCATGACAAAATACCTAATGTGAAGTAAGGAATTCTTGATATTTTTGTAAAGAGGAAATATTTTCTGTGATGACAAAAAGCTTTCCTAAAAACATGACTTTCCTGCAGGGCTACTTAGTGAATTGGGACATCCAGAAGACGGTGTGGGACTACGTGTTCGGCAAGGACGTGTTCAACGTGAACCACGGCAACACCACCATGATCGTCACGGAGCCGTACCTCAACTTCACCAGCACGCAGGAGGCGCTCAGTGAAATATTCTTTGAAGAGTATGAAGTGGATGCCTTGCTCAGGATAAATGGTAATTGAATTTCCACCAGTTCATGTTTGTATCGCTGGTTCTTTTCAGGAAATCAGACAAATTCTAAGATTTTTGTCATATGAATGTTTTTTATGAGTATTTTATTATTCATAGAAGCTGCAAGATCTGATGCCTTGTGTGAAATGTTTTTCCTCAAAGTTATAAAATTTTCTTACTGTACTTTTTTCTAAATATCACCTACGTAATATTTCTGTTCAATAACTAAAGAAACTAATTGTAACTGTGTGGTGAGAACATTAGTACATTTAGAAAGATGAATGTTATTTTGTTAGATTTGAATATACGTTTTAATGATGCTAGAATTTAAGGATTAAGGCTGCATTATTTATTTATTTTATTAATTTTTTCTCCTGCCTACAATAACTTGGACTTTGCGATTCTCAGAGTAGTGGAGATTTGTTAATAGACTTTTTGTGTAATGAAAATTCCTAGGAAAAGTCCAAGTTTCATCATGCTATTGCCCGTATTCGTAGTCACATACCATCATTGTACGTGGTCATTGTTCACTTTTTGTCTTGTCCTAATTAAATCAATATGTCATGCCAGCTCTGTTGTGATTGCAATAGGAGTACTGTAGGATTGCTCTAGTACTTTCCATGGCAGCTACATGATCTCTGTTGTGATTGCAATAGGAGTACTGTATGATTGCTCTAGTACTTTCCATGACAGCTACAAGATCTCTGTTGTGATTGCAATAGGAGTACTGTAGGATTGCTCTTGTACTTTCCATGGCAGCTACAAGATCAAGTGAATCATTTTGACTGAGTAGAAATGGAACAAAATCATAGCAATTACCACGAGCAATCATGGTATGTGACTACGAATACGAGCATATGACTCATGAGTAGAATTTGATCCATGCCTCCTATTCCCCTGCAGCCGGGGGACTTACCTAACCTAACCTAAACCTATCATCGAACCTTTACCTAACCTTTACCTATCATCTAACCCTAACCTAACCTAACCTAACCTAACCTAAACCTATCATCTAACCTTTACCTAACCTTTACCTAACCTAACCTAACCTAACCTAAACCTATCATCTAACCTAACCTAACCTAACCTAAACCTATCATCAAACCTTTACCTAACCTAACCTAACCTATCATCTAACCTATCATCTAACCTAACCTAACCTAAACCTATCATCTAACCTTTACCTAACCTAACCTAACCTATCATCTAACCTTTACCTTACCTTACCTAACCTAACCTAACCTAACCTAACCTAACCTAACCTAACCTAACCTAACCTAACCTAACCTAAACCTATCATCTAACCTAACCTAACCTAACCTAAACCTATCATCTAACCTTTACCTAACCTAACCTAACCTATCATCTAACCTTTACCTTACCTAACCTAACCTAACCTAACCTAACCTAACCTAACCTAAACTAAACCTAAATCTATCATCTAACCTTTACCTAACCTAACCTAAACCTATCATCTAACCTTTACCTAACCTAACCTAACCTAACCAAAACCTATCATCTAACCTTCACCTAACCTAACCTAACCTATTCCCCTGCAGCCGGGGACTTGTCGGTGCACAAATACCACCGTGACCGCCCCAGAGAGCTGTGTTGCCTGCTGGTGGAGTGTGGCTTCAGCTACACCCACATTGTGCCGTACATCCAAGGCAAGAAACAGAAAGATGCCATTTTGAGAGTAGACATCGGAGGCAAAGTGCTCACCAATCACCTCAAGGAACTCATATCCTACAGGTGAGACGTCCAGCTTGTTATTGTGCACGTTTTGTATTAAGTTAATTGACCAAGCTGAAAAATGGACAATATCAGCTTGTTATTGTGCACATTTTGTATTAAGTTCATTGACCAAGCTGAAAAATGGACAATATCAGCTTGTTATTGTGCACGTTTTGTTTTAAGTTAATTGATGAAGCTGAAAAATGGACAATATCAGCTTGTTTATTGTGCATTTTTCTGTTTTAAAGTTCATTGACCAAGCTGAAAAATGGACAATATCAGCTTGTTATTGTGCATTTTCTGTTTTAAGTTCATTGACCAAGCTGAAAAATGGACAATATCAGCTTGTTATTGTGCACGTTTTGTTTTAAGTTAATTGATGAAGCTGAAAAATGGACAATATCAGCTTGTTATTGTGCATTTTCTGTTTTAAGTTCATTGACCAAGCTGAAAAATGGACAATATCAGCTTGTTATTGTGCATTTTCTGTTTTAAGTTCATTGACCAAGCTGAAAAATGGACAATATCAGCTTGTTATTGTGCATTTTCTGTTTTAAGTTCATTGACCAAGCTGAAAAATGGACAATATCAGCTTGTTATTGTGCACGTTTTGTTTTAAGTTAATTGATGAAGCTGAAAAATGGACAATATCAGCTTGTTATTGTGCATTTTCTGTTTTAAGTTCATTGACCAAGCTGAAAAATGGACAATATCAGCTTGTTATTGTGCATTTTCTGTTTTAAGTTCATTGACCAAGCTGAAAAATGGACAATATCAGCTTGTTATTGTGCACGTTTTGTTTTAAGTTAATTGATGAAGCTGAAAAATGGACAATATCAGCTTGTTATTGTGCATATTTTGTTTTAAGTTAATTGACCAAGCTGAAAAATGGACAATATCAGCTTGTTATTGTGCATATTTTGTATTAAGTTCATTGACCAAGCTGAAAAATGGACAATATCAGCTTGTTATTGTGCATATATAGTTTAAGTTCATTGACCAAGCTGAAAAATGGACAATATCAGCTTGTTATTGTGCATATATAGTTTAAGTTCATTGACCAAGCTGAAAAATGGACAATATCAGCTTGTTATTGTGCATATATAGTTTAAGTTCATTGACCAAGCTGAAAAATGGACAATATCAGCTTGTTATTGTGCATATATAGTTTAAGTTCATTGACCAAGCTGGAAAATGGACAATATCAGCTTGTTATTGTGCATATATAGTTTAAGTTCATTGACCAAGCTGAAAAATGGACAAAATCAGCTTGATGTCGTGCACAATGGTTATAAGCTATGTTATATAAGGACATAGAAAATAAGGAAGCTACAAGAGGCTGCGAGACCTACACGTGGTAGTCCCTGTTACTTAACACTACCTACATCCACCTTTCATCCCCATCCATGAAATGATCTAGCCTCCTTTTAAAACTCCCTATTGACTGCGCACTAACTACCTGTTATTGAGTCCATGCCAATCATTTACCACCCTATTTGTGAACCAGTTTTTCCCTATTTCTTTCTTAAATCTACACTCTTCCAATTTGAATCCGTGACTTTTTATATGCTACGTCATGAATGAATGCCTTGCGTTTTATGCCCCCCCCCCCCCCCCCCCCCATGCATTTTGGAGAAGGCCTTATGTATGAAAAAGAAATAACTCGGCAGGGAACATTGTCAGATTATATTGGTTTTATATATGATGTGATCCTCTACCTCAGCCGTGCCTTGCTTGTACATATTCCTCACCTCTTCCGTGTTAGTAGTAGCAGTGAGCATCTAGAACATGTCCGTGAAAATTGTTAGTAACCTGGTCTAGTCTAGTCTTATGCTAACGCCATGCCATGTGACCCTGCCTAGTCCTCTTACTCTTCCATCCTCTCCCACACACTGCCACACTGTATACTTCGACTTCCGATCCGATCCGATGGTGTCAGGGGCCTGGGTGTTTGGGGGTCTGGTTTTAACCCCTTGAGGCCCAGAACGTAATTTCCATTGTAATTTGGGTACCATTAGACGATTTTTAGGGAATATAAGCAATATTTTATAGATATGACCTGTTTAGTATCCTTGTCGACTAACTCATTTGGTATATTAAGTGACTTTTCTTCATTTTATGGCTCAACAACATAGTTTTTTAATAGCAAAGGAAAGATCTGGGATGTGAAGGGGTTAATGCCTTATCAACGGCACCCCTGCGTCGATTTGCTGCGCCCTCTACTCTTGCTTCTTCTGCTGACTGTGCTGTTACTACTGGATGTTGAGCTCTTTTAACCTATTTCTCCTATATTTATACCTATACAGTAAAACCTCTCATATTCGGACTAATTGGGCCAAGGAGTGGTCCGAGTAATACAAGGATCCGAATAATGAGGGGATGTGTAAAAAAAAAAAAAAAAAAAAAAAAAAAAAAAAAAAAAAAAAAAAATCTAGGTGCTTAATGTATATATGTAGCTAGGAAATTTCGACCCCTAAAAAAAAAAAAAAGTTCTAGGGGTATATATAGCTAGGAAATTTCGACCCCTAAAAAGAAAAAAAAAAAGAAAAAAAAAGTTCTAGGCATATATATAGGCCTATAGCTAGGAAATTTCGACCCCTAAAAAAAAAAAAAAAAAAAAAAAAAAAAAAAAAAAAAGAAGAAGAAGGAAGAAGGAGAAGGTCCGAATAATGAGGGTCCGAATACGAGAGGTTTTACTGATATTTCTATTATTTAACAACTTTACAGGGGTCATCCTCTCGCCTTCCCAGCATTTACTTACCTTTTCTATATCTTTCTATACTCTCCATTCTCCCCAGGTAACCAAAACATTAACTATAGACTATTTTATTTATTATGGTCAAAATGCAGTAAGGAAGCCACGCCCCCTACCTCCCCCTCTTTTCTACGGGGCAGCTGATTGGTGCATTCCTCGTATCATCACTACCAATCACAATATCTTCACTACTTAACAGCGTGTGACCACTGGACAGAGCAAGCAATCTTCACTGCAAAGGGTGACAAAATCAAAAATCCCTTCGTAGTGAAGATTGCTCTGTCCAGTGGTCACGCCGCTATTAAGTAGTGAAGATATTGTGATTGGTGGTGATTATACGAGGAATGCACCAATCAGCTGCCCCGTAGAATAGAGGGGAAGGCAGGGGGCGTGGCTTCCTTACTGCATTTTGACCATAGTAAATAAAGTAGACCATAGAGCGCTGCATTACACCACTTCCGCCACCACCCAGCGCTAGGCAATGATCACTGAAAAGTTGAGTTCGATAATGGTAATCCAATGACTCCAATTTTTACTCCTGCATCACTAATCAGATAATTATTACTGTATATACGAGTTATCAGAAGTTAATGATAATCTGATAATGATAACTTTATGATGTTAGTAAAAAAAGATGACAAATAAGCTTCAAAACCTATAGAAAATGCTTACAAGGTGCCGTCAAATATTTCTGAGACAACACTTTTAACCCTTAGACGTGGACAGCAGTTACCGAGAAGCACCCTAAGGTCAGAATCATCTCTATAATGTTCTTGCTGACTTTTGAAGTGCAGCATAAATATAGTTACACCACATTCTATAAGGTTTTATCAGCATCTGTATATAGACTACTGCAATTTAGAACAATTACTCACATGAATATAAGCACACCGCATTCTAGTATATGGTTTAAACAGCGTCCGTGTATAGACTCTGCTGCACTTTGGAGCAGTTTTTGTTTGAGTCATCAGCAATAGTCATCAGCAATAGTCATCAGCAATAGTCATCACCACCTAGACTCCTAGAGCTTACCAGTTCAGGCTTTTTAGGCTATAAGGCATTCATACAATACTAACCACAGTAGAAGCTTGATATAATGGACTAATTCAGCCAAGACCAATTCCGGTAAATACAATTTTCTGCTAAATACAATTTCTGTTATTGGCTCCTGATATAGCTCGATATAACGTCATTTTCCGTTAAATAGAGTTTCCTGTAAATCCTTCGTGAAAACATTATGCACGCATGACTTTTTGCAACTCTTTTAGAAGACTATAACGTAATGTACAGAATTAAAATGGAATACAGGTTGAAGTTCCCAAACTCGGCAACCTCGGGACCAGCGCCGAGCCGAGTAATGGAATTTTCCGACTTTTAGAACGTAGATATATTAAGGGGAAAAAAAGCATGAAAATATGCAAAAAAAAGCATGAAGTACACAAAATAACAGTGTACACAACTCTACAGTCACAACACCACTGAACAATAACAACAAACAAATCGGCGGGAGAAACCAAGCGGCCTAGTGTGGTGGCACCCAGCGGCCGACCCGGCAACTACACGCCGGGTTTTGGGTGTTCTGCCGTGTTTTGGAAAATCCGGAACCATAGCCGAGTTTTGGGTGTTGCCGAGTCTTGGGATGCCGAGTTAGGGAACTTCAACCTGTATTATCATGCAATAAGAACAGCATAGGCTTGCCTCCAAAAGTAGGGGTTCTGCAGTGATTGCAGATGTATGCCTGACACGTAACCATACACCATGTTCCGAAGGGCTTCCGGGTGGATGTTGTTCCGCATATCATATCACACACGGATTTTTTTTACCTCATAGTCCTCTACTATCGTAGCACAAGGCACACCAAAGCTCAAAAGTTTTTCAATAATTTTAAGCTTGGTGGCAAAGGAAAGCCTCACCCTTCCCTTCTTTTCTTGCACTAGGCATGGTGGCAGAAATAATGTGGTATAAGGCTGTAGGAGGAAAGCAAAGTCAGACACACACGGAGCATTTGTTGTTTGGAGGAGCGGCGCGGGCAGACTGGCGGCCCGGGTGACGAATCAAAATAATACGGTATTTATATACAAACTGTAACACTAATACAAAACTATAACACTGTGTGGTCGCTGCCTTGCAAGAACACTGAGCCCTCAACGTTCTGTGTGGTCGCTGCCTTGCAAGAACACTGAACCCTCAACACTCGGCCCGGATGAAAACAATAACAAATGTAAATGTTTCTGAGGAACCTTAAAAAAAAAGTTGGATGACAAAAGTTTTGTCGGAGTAAAACTTATCCGACATTATCAAAATTAAAGTTGTTTGATATCCATTGGTCTGTTATCAATTATGGAAGTAAACTTCTGATGATAATCTGATAACAAATATTTACTATGATAATCATCAGTTATCAGATTATTGCTTTACTGCTCAACAGCTCATTCCCTCTCCTCTCTTCTACTAGATATGAAAAATCTTCAACATCCACTATTCATTCTGGGTACCGAGAGGCACCTCTAAAGAGTCTCATCACACACGCAGATCTCGCCGGCATAAGTAGCCTAATCGTTAAGACTGCAATGCTATCCTGATCTGTTCCCTTTTTATTTCCCATTAACTCCCACACTCATTTATCTTCCTGTCATCCTGCTCTCCAAGGGTCCGGCTATTTTCCTTTATTGTAAAATCCCTTTCTGTCCTTCCTTCCATGCTTCCCTAATGGCACAGGATGAAGGCAAGCTAGGACTCAATTGTCTCATCTATTGTAAGAGAAAAGGATGAAGATGTACCTGAACTGGCCTATATTTACCCATGTTGTTCTGTTTCCAGGCAACTCAATGTCATGGACGAGACATACGTGATCAACCAAGTGAAGGAGGATGCCTGTTTTGCTTCCATGGATTTTAATGCCGACATGATAACAGCTCGAGCTGCAAGGCATGAGAAATCTATCTATAGAGATTATGTGCTGCCAGACTTCACTACCATTAAGAGAGGCTACGTCAGGCCACTGCAGGAGTCCACGGGAAAGGCCACTAATAATGAACAGGTAGGTGGGAGTGTGTGGGGGGGGTCGGGGAAGGGAAAAAAGGAATCTTCTGCATTCAATGTGGAGTCATATTCATATTTTGTGTGTGTGCAGCATGCTATGAAGTTACAGCCAAATTCCCAACATCCGACCTCCAAACATCCGACTTCCAAACAACCGACTTTTTTCACCACCACATTGTGTCTTGTTTTGGCCATTTATTTTACTTCGTTTTTTTTAAATTATTAGAAAACATTGATTTGTGGCTTTATTTATGCATGGATTTTACTTTCGCGTCTACCACTGGATCGGCCTTCAAGAGCTGCATCTTTTATGTTCTATACCATTCTGTCCTTACACGTTTATGGTTACTGTGATATCCGAACATCCGACTATTCCAATTATCCGACCTACCTTCGGTCCCCCCAAGGTCGGATAATTAATACTTAGCTGTATATTGTAGTGTAGTGTCGTGAAGGGAGTGTTTCAAGCTTCACAAATTTGCCGAAGCTGCTCTCCACTAATTCATTCAACACACACACTCTCTTGTATTTCTTTTTCTACTTTTACTCTCTCTCCCTTTCTTTTTTTATCTCTCTCTCTCTCTCCCCCTCTCTCTCTCTCTCTCTCTCTCTCTCTCTCTCTCTCTCTCTCTCTCTCTCTCTCTCTCTCTCTCTCTCTCTCTCTCTCTCTCTCTCTCTCTCTCTCTCTCTCTCTTTTTTACTTTATTGTTGAATTCTTATAGGTTTTAGAGTCGGGAGCTTCAGCTGGACTACTGAGAACCTCTGACTTTACAGGAATGTGTAGATTATTCCTAGCTTAACATACATACATACAGGGGTTACTATTCTAATGTTATGTTTCTCTATTTCACTATTCCCCTACTAATTGAAGTTACATGTATTTGGACAACATGATGTGTTATTATTCTAATTTTACATTTTATATTTCACTACTAATAACTTATGTATAGTTGAACTTAAACATTATAGGGTTTACAGGTCTCTCTCGCTCTCTCGCTCGCTCTCTCGCTCTCGCTCTCTCGCTCTCTCGCTCTCGCTCTCTTGCTCGCTCTCTCTCGCTCTCTCTCTCTCTCTCTCTCTCTCTCTCTCTCTCTCTCTCTCCTCTCTCTCTCTCTCTCTCTCTCCTCCCCCCCCCCTTTTATATTGCCTATAGAGGGTATGAGTACATTTATATACAAGTCTAGAAATGTGTCCCTATGGATCCCAATAAACCTTAAGTTTGATATACAATGGGTTGCATTACCAATGGGTTTTCAGGAACGTAACCCGATCCTATTACGAGGGAGCACGTTAGAAAAAAAATATTTATCGACGCGTCCTTGTCTTGCAGCTGATACGCCTCAACAATGAAAGGTTCAGCATCCCGGAGCTGCTGTTCCGCCCCAGTGACGTCGGCATCCAGGAGATGGGCATCACGGAGGCCATTGTTCACTCCATCAACAAATGCAAAGAGGAAACAAGACCACATTTGTATCGGTAAGTCCCGGCAGACAAGGGTGAGTGTGGAGCGGAGGGTGGGAATGTGGCGGCACAGTCCAACCTAGATCACAGGTGTATTTCACTTACCTTATTTTACGGCTTATAAGACTCACTTTCTCCCCTAAAAAATACCCTTGAAAATACTCATGCGTCTTCCAAGATGAATGTTGTAGGAGGTTAGCTTAGTTAGCTATTCAATTCTGCCTCGTATATGATGTAACCTCAGTACTTATCTGTAACAAGTACTATTTCGAATACCATAAGACATTCAAATCAACTAATCTGTCCTCACGCTGTGATGTTTATTACGGTACTGGCGGGAGCCATTCCGCCTCGGCAGATTGGCGCCAACAGCCCCAACTATTGTCTGCTAGTGTTGATGTATCATTTACCACCAGGCTGTCACACGTATCACAAGCTCTTTTCAGTCCTAGAAATTATCACCCATGGTTGAATTCATCAAAATGATTTACTTATACTATCGCATACAGGCTAGAAATGGTACGATATGCCAAAGAACTTGGGAACAGAGCAGTAGAAAGACACTTTGGACCACTGCTTACCGAGAAAATCAGTAGATTTTACTGCCGCCTACCGGTAGAAAATCTTTATTTTTAAGATTTTTTCTCAGAAATTCTTTCCAAAATCAGGATGCGTCTTCCAAGATGCAGCGTCTTATAAGCCGTAAAATACAGTACATCAAATGAAATATGAACTTTTATTACCAGAACGTTATCGTCCCTCAGCCAAAAACTGGGGTTGCCTGTCACGAACAGCATCCGGGACGTAAAACTCATGCCACGAAATTAAATGATGAACGTCAACAAAAGAATTTGAAGCGTATCATCGACCGTCTAACCTCATAAAACATTACGGGAAAATCTGACTTTTAAACGGAAAGATGATGATGACGATGATATTACCAGAACGTGATAGTTTGTTTTTTTCACCCCTAAGATCTTCTCCCACACCTGTAGGCTGGCTTACAAACACAGAGCCATGACTCACACAAATACTCAGCATAACTAACTGGCTGTTTACACTTCCTGAATATTAAAAATGATTTATGAAAATTGATTAATTTTAAAAGCTATATATTCTATACAGGAGAATTTTATTTCATGTAAAAATATAGATTTCACAAAAGAAAAAGAGGAGAAGAAAAGGGTCAAATAGATCTGCACCTTTCGCCACACGTCAGTCCCCCCCCCCCCCGTTTGTTGTGGGAGGGGGGACAAGGGAGGAATATCACATTGACTCATGCATGTGTAAATGTTGTTATAGGTATGGCATAGCCCGGACTTTGCTGGAGCCTCTCTTTAAGTCTTCTGAAATCTGTCATCACTTTTGAGTGGAGCTGTACGTTCATAAGTCTTGTGCCTAGTTGATTTTGCTGTGAGAAGTGAAGGATGTGATGAATTGATGAGTTTGTCAGGGACTGAAAGCTCAAGGTTTTATGCATCTAAATGTTCCTTCTGTCTTTTATTGCAGAAATATCCTGCTCACCGGAGGAAACTGTAATTTCCCAAATTTCAAAGACCGGTTTCAAAGATGTCCGGTCAATGTCACCGGATGAATACGAAGTGAACGTTACCCTTGCCAAAAAGTAAGTTTTTGAGCAAATACTTATTGTAGGTTTCTTATGTTGGCAAAATTCTATTACAAAGTATTTCTTGGTTGTTTACTGTTGGCCATTCTTGGTGTCCTTTCTTGTTTGTTTACTGTTGGCCATTCTTGGTGTCCTTTCTTGGTTGTTTACTGTTGGCCATTCTTGGTTGTTTACTGTTGGCCATTCTTGGTGTCCTTTCTTGTTTGTTTACTGTTGGCCATTCTTGGTTGTTTACTGTTGGCCATTCTTGGTTGTTTACTGTTGGCCATTCTTGGTGTCCTTTCTTGGTTGTTTACTGTTGGCCATTCTTGGTGTCCTTTCTTGTTTGTTTTACTGTTGGCCATTCTTGGTTCCTTTCCTTGGTTGTTTACTGTTGGCCATTCTTGTGTCCTTTCTTGTTGTTTACTGTTGCCATTCTTGGTGTCCTTTCTTGTTTGTTTACTGTTGGCCATTCTTGGTGTCCTGTTTACTGTTGGCCATTTTCCTTGTTGTTTACTGTTGGCCATTCTTGGTGTCCTTTCTTGGTTGTTTTCTGTTGGCCATTCTTGGTTGTTTACTGTTGGCCATTCTTGGTGTCCTTTCTTGGTTGTTTACTGTTGGCCATTCTTGGTGTCCTTTCTTGGTTGTTTACTGTTGGCCATTCTTGGTGTCCTTTCTTGGTTGTTTACTGTTGGCCATTCTTGGTGTCCTTTCTTGGTTGTTTACTGTTGGCCATTCTTGGTGTCCTTTCTTGTTTTTTCTGGGCCTTCTGGTTGTTTACTGTTGGCCATTCTTGGTGTCCTTTCTTGGTTGTTTACTGTTGGCCATTCTTGGTGTCCTTTCTTGGTTGTTTACTGTTGGCCATTCTTGGTGTCCTTTCTTGGTTGGTAGTAATGTTTGCAATCTGTGTGTGGCTGCATCTTGCCTTGCTGCCAACACACAGTCGGTGGCCCTGTGATGCCTAGGCTGAGCTGTTGCTGTTGCAGTACACTTCTAGGTTTGGTGTTCTGCCTCACTGCCTGTATATTCCTCTGCATAATTTCCCCATTATCGGGTCAAAATTGATGGCAAGTTTTATAATGGGAAAGAGCCTGAATATTCACTTTATAGAAAGCATTCCTCCAAAATTATTTATAATCCAGGTAGGAATGGGTGGCTGCTCTGCCATGAAGGGCCTGCAGGGTGTACAACAAAATCTTGAAAGGTCATTTGGCAATTAGGAACCCTTAGGACCCTACACACTTTGCATTCTTTTTCAGAGATTTTCCTCCTTAATTTAAGCTATTCTTTAGGATTCATTATACTTTGAGGATCTAATAAGAAAACTATGTAGAGAAATATTTAGGTGCTAGAGTAAATTAGTAAATGCAAGATTTCGCTGAGCCATATTTACCATCTGTATTTGATGCAGCAGAAGTTATAGCAGCAGGAAAGGAAATATTAAGGAGGCAAGAAGAGGAGACTCTTTCTTTGCCCTTTGTTTACATACCCTTATTGTGGCACGAGTAAGCCACTCAGTGGCGATTCACCTCCCAGGGCTGTAGTGCGGGGGTTGCTTGTGCTAGGCATACTGTATACCGACGTCACCGTGTGCCTCCGTGTGCACCTGTGCGCGTTGCCTTACTGAACGCAGCCTTTGCCTGAAGACGCTATCAGCGACGCCTGAGTGCTCAGTGTACAGTAGTGCTGCATTTCTAGACTTCAGTATTAGCCAAGTACAAGTACTACAATCTGTGCTGTTTTAGCATGTTTTTGTGAGTTCTTATTGTGTGGAGGGGCTAGAGGTAACCATTGGATAATTCGGATTTTCGGCTAATTTGACTCGGGTCTCCCCCAATTAGTTTGAATTAGAGAGGGTTTACTGTATCCTCATACTCTCATTAATTGCTGTTTAAATATAACATTGTAAAAGAAGTTCCTGAAACTCATGCCCTTTATATTTCTGCCGTAATCATGCCAACTCTTTACTTCAACTTACCAAAAACTCTTTCATTCATAGAAATGTCAAAATCTTTCTGAATCAAATTCCTCTCGTGACTTCTGGCATCTAGCTAATAACATCTCTAACAATTTTTCTTCTTCATCTTTCCCTCCTATGCTTCACCCAGATGGCTCCACAGCTGTCTCATCTACTTCTAAAGCTGAACTCTTCGCTCATACCTTTGCTAAAAATTCCACTCTGGTTGATGAAGGAAGGGCTTGTTCCTCCTTCTCCTCCACCCTCTGACTATATTATGCCTGTCATTAAGATCCTTCAGAATGATGTTTTCTTTGCCCTTTCTGGCCTAGATCCTCGGAAGGCTTACGGTCCTGACGGAGTCCCTCCTATTGTTCTCAAAAACTGTGCTTCTGTGCTTGCACCTTGCCTGGTCAAACTTTTCCGTCTTTGTCTATCTACTTCCACCTTTCCTTCTTGCTGGAAGTTTGCTCACATCCAACCTGTTCCTAAGAAGGGTGACCGTTCTAATCCTTCAAACTACCGTCCTATAGCTTTGACTTCCTGCCTTTCTAAAGTTTTTGAATCTATACTTAATAAGAAGATTCTTAAGCATCTATCTGCTCACAATCTTCTATCTGATCGTCAGTACGGTTTCCGTAAAGGGCAATCTACTGGCGATCTTCTAGCTTTCCTAACTGAATCTTGGTCATCCTCCTTTAGGGGTTTCGGTGAAACTTTTGCTGTTGCCCTTGACATATCAAAAGCTTTTGATAGAGTCTGGCACAAATCTTTAATTTCCAAACTACCCTCATTCAGTTTCTATCCTTCTCTCTGTACCTTCATCTTAAGTTTCCTTTCAAACCGTTCTATTGCAGCTACTGTAGACGGACATTGTTCTCCTAAATCTATCAATAGTGGTGTTCCCCAGGGTTCTGTCCTATCACCCACTATCTTTCTATTATTCATTAATGATCTTCTAAGTCTTACTCAAAGCCCTATCCACTCCTACGCTGATGATTCTACCCTGCATTTTTCAACGTCGTTTATTAGACGTCCAACTCAACAGGAACTAAGTGATTCACGGAGAGATGCCACCGAGCGCCTAACTTCTGATCTTTCTATAATTTCTGATTGGGGCAAAGCAAACCTTGTTTTGTTCAATGCCTCAAAAACCCAATTTCTTCACCTATCTACTCGACAAAACCTACCAGATAACTATCCCCTCTTCTTCAATGACACTCAACTGTCTCCTTCTACAATGAACATTCTACGACTATCCTTTACTAAAAATCTGAACTGGAAATTTCACATCTCATCTCTTGCTAAAACAGCTTCTAAGAAGTTAGGTGTCCTGTGGCGTCTGCGTCCTTTTTTTTCTCCCTCCCAATTGCTTGCTCTCTACAGGGGCCTTATCCGCCCATGTATGGAGTATGTCTCACATGTTTGGGGAGGATCCACTCATACAGCTCTCCTAAACAGGGTTGAGTCAAAAGCTTTTTGTCTCATCAACTCCTCTCCTCTGACTGACTGTCTTCAATCTTTAAATCACCGCCGCAATGTTGCTTCTCTTGCTCTCTTCTACTGTTATTTTCATGCTCACTGCTCTTCTGAACTTGCTAACTGCATGCCTCCCCCACTCCCGCGGCCTCGCTGCACAAGACTTTCTACTCATTCTCATCCCTATTCTGTCCATCTTCCTAATGCAAGAGTTAATCAGTATCTTAACTCTTTCATCCCTTTCACTGGTAAACTCTGGAACTCTCTTCCTGTTTCTATTTTTCCACTTTCCTATGACTTAAATCTTTTCAAAAGAAGAGTAACAAGACACCCCCCGAACTAAATTGGCTCACCCCTCTTTTTTATTTTATTCTCTTACTGTCTTCTTTATAGGGACTGCCAACTAAGCGGGCTTTGTGTTACCCATTTTTGTTGTGCCCTTGGCTAGTTCTTTGTGATGAAAAAAAAAAAAAAAAAAAAAAAAATATTGGATATCTGATAGCATTATTAGTTTATGCAACTGTCAGGATCAGGAAAGAAGAATTCATGCTTCCAGTAGACCCTGCACCTGCACCCTTCACTTACCACCATGCTTCTTCAGGAGATTCATTGCAGTGTGCTGGGTTTAGCACAAGTCTGGCTTGGCATGGCAATATGTTTCTCTATCCAAAGAAGATCTGCCTCCCCATGAGGATGGGGCCTGTTACTTATCAATGAAAATTTCACTTATTAAAATACCTTATGGGCCATCAGGTTTATCTTTGAGGAAGGAGCAGCGGGTCTTCCTGCATTTCATACTTGATATTGTGTTTAGTTCATAAAAGTGTATCAGAGAGGCTATCATGGAGTCATTGTTGTTGTAATGTAGCGTTGTGTTTCAGTCCGTCCACCTACTGCTGGCGGGGCGGCGCTGCCATCAGCCGGTCGGCACACTTCCCTGAGATGTTGGTCACCAAGAAGGAGTGGGAAGAAGAAGGCTTTAATGTGTGTCAAGAGAGATTTAGTGTTTAAGTCATTGTTCAAGACAACGGTTTTTGGAGACTGATTTGCATGTGAGTATTATCTATTAAATACTTTTTGTACTTGAATTGTTTATATTCATTGGGGGACTTGTCAGAATAGGGAGTCTGTTATGCAATACATTAAAACTCATTAAATCCATAGCAAGTGGAGAACAGACCTGTCAGTTAGAATATAGAAAGAAATTTAACCACTTTTCATTCCCTTGAGATCTGGTCAAGACTAGATCGGTGGTTGGTATTTGTTGCACGGCTCTTACGCAGGTGCCTCGCCACCACCCAGTTTGTGGCTTGTTGTCGGGTTTTAGATTTTAATGGGGTGTGTGGCTAAAGCTTCACTGGACACCAACTCAAATTCCTACCGACGGGTTTCGAGACTCACTGTGGAGCGATAGTCCATGAGTTCAAGGTAAACAACAAATGCAGGTTAACTACCTTAACTAGTTTATTAAATAGCAAATGAATAGCATGCCATTAGTACATGTCTTGTTCTGGACTCACTTTCACTCGCACTCTCTTACTAGCCCTAAATACCTTTCCTAGATATGCCTAGGCTACGCACCCTATCGCCTGTGGTATCAGCTGGGGAAAAGACAGGAGTTAGGTTAGGGTATCTCACGCTTTCACGGAAGAACCTGCAGCAGTGGCCCTCTTGTCGAGAGGACACTCGTGACCACGTGGGAGTCCTGGCTCCACACTCCTCACACTCAGCATCTCAGCCTGCGTCTGCCTCGTCCAAAGCCTTCCTCCTATCCTCGCGCTGCGACTCACTCCTGCCTCCATCAGCAGAAACAAGTTCTGGACAGGCGAGACACGTGGGAGGGCGGTGGTGGGTCTTGTGGACGTCCTGGTCGGCAGCAAGAGGTGTCGTCGCGAGGTGTTGTGGTGGAATGGGGGCGACAAGGCGACCCTGCCTGGTATCCAACATGGCGACTAGTTGCGTTGCCACATCTCTCCAACCTAACAGATTTTTCTATATCTCCTTTTCTCACTATTTGGCATGCTTTTCTTAACCCCTTCACTGCGGCTGGTACAAATACGGTCTCTCAGCTATTTAAGGGTTCACTGCGGCTGGTACATATATGGTTTCTGTATTTAAACTGCGTGCTCAATGATATTATGGGTAAATATTCGTTGTGATAGGCTTGTATGGCAACAGTGTCAAGTGTTGCGATATAATATAACCTCTTTTTCTGCTTGCGTGAGTTAGTGTGAGTAATAAGGTCAAGCGGTACAGTACGACGTGTTGACGCTGCCGCGCCCTCTACTTCAATGGCGAGGCTAAGTAGTCAAGATATTCAATATATTCTTGATGGATACAAAACAGAAGTATGAATGAATGAATGAATGCATGAATGAAGCATTTATGTACCAACATAAGCTGTATTATGTTGAGTAGTAAGTAGTTTCATTGTGCGTCTGGCAGCACGGTCACGGCCCTGTTGCTGCACTCTGACGCAACTCTTCACTTAGCTGGTAGCCTCCACCAAGACCAAACATAGATTTTCTGGTATGGAATGAGCATCCTATTCATTTAGGCACTTTAAAATATGATCAGTAATTATTTTATATTTTAATTAAACCTGCCGCACAGGGGGGTAGGCCTATGAATTTGATATCCGCAGTGAAGGGGTTAACCACCACATGCAATTTAGATCAGGCCTTACTGTTATCATACCCAGCTATTCATTGGGAGGAGATTTCGGCCTATAAATATTTCTTCTTATTAGCGGCTTTGGCAATCCTTTCCCCCAGCCAGAAAATCAATATCTAGAGAAACAAAGGTGTCTAGCGATGCACAAAGCCCCAGGAATTTCAATGCCTAAATAAGTCATAAACCATGACACTCATAGAAAATTATTATTGTAATTGAAAAAAAATACAAATGATAGTATTAATAATAATAACATTTGCTATTTGA
Organism: Chionoecetes opilio; assembly: GCA_016584305.1. NCBI lineage: Eukaryota > Metazoa > Arthropoda > Malacostraca > Decapoda > Majidae > Chionoecetes > Chionoecetes opilio. The sequence continues at coordinate 232,276 of JACEEZ010023598.1, forward strand.
AACATGCTCATGTGTTTTGTAAGGCGATTTACATCTTCTAGAAATTCAGTTATGGCCAAAGATGAACCCAGCTGCGTTCACGCTTGTAAGAATACCCGCTCGGGGTGATCAGTGATGGTTTACAGCACAGGATGACGTACAATACATTTTTGTAGCTACAGGTACCAACGTTTGGTCAGTGACAGGGATGATTAACAATACAGTTGATAGCCTACAGTGCCAGCGTGTTCATGGACAGGGATGATGTACAATACAGTGGGTAGCTAAGTACAGCGTTGGTCAGACAGGATGATGTACAATACAGTGGAGTAGCTACGTGCCAGCAGTGTCAGTGCCAGATGACGTACATACAGTGGTACTACAGTACCAGCGTGTCAATGACAAGGGATGATGTAAATAAGTAGATTGCTACAGTTGACCAGCGTGTGTCGTGACAGGGATTATGTACAATACAGTGGTGTAGCTACAGTACCAGCGTGGTCAGTGACAGGATATGTACAATACAGTGGAGTAGCTACGGGTACCAGCGTGGTCAGACAGGATGATGTACAATACAGTGGAGTAGCTACAGGTACCAGCGGTGGTCAGTGACAGGGATGATGTACAATACAGTGGTGTAGCTACAGGTACCAGCGGTGGTCAGTGACAGGGATGATGTACAATACAGTGGTGTAGCTACAGGTACCAGCGGTGGTCAGTGACAGGGATGATGTACAATACAGTGGGTAGCTACAGGTACCAGCGGTGGTCAGTGACAGGGATGATGTACAATACAGTGGGTAGCTACAGGTACCAGCGTGGTCAGTGACAGGGATGATGTACAATACAGTGGTGTAGCTACAGGTACCAGCGGTGGTCAGTGACAGGGATGATGTACAATACAGTGGTGTAGCTACAGGTACCAGCGGTGGTCAGTGACAGGGATGATGTACAATACAGTGGTGTAGCTACAGGTACCAGCGGTGGTCAGTGACAGGGATGATGTACAATACAGTGGAGTAGCTACAGGTACCAGCGGTGGTCAGTGACAGGGATGATGTACAATACAGTGGTGTAGCTACAGGTACCAGCGGTGGTCAGTGACAGGGATGATGTACAATACAGTGGTGTAGCTACAGGTACCAGCGGTGGTCAGTGACAGGGATGATGTACAATACAGTGGTGTAGCTACAGGTACCAGCGTGGTCAGTGACAGGGATGATGTACAATACAGTGGTGTAGCTACAGGTACCAGCGGTGGTCAGTGACAGGGATGATGTACAATACAGTGGTGTAGCTACAGGTACCAGCGGTGGTCAGTGACAGGGATGATGTACAATACGGTGGAGTAGCTACAGGTACCAGCGGTGGTCAGTGACAGGGATGATGTACAATACAGTGGTGTAGCTACAGGTACCAGCGGTGGTCAGTGACAGGGATGATGTACAATACAGTGGTAGTAGCTACAGGTACCAGCGGTGGTCAGTGACAGGGATGATGTACAATACAGTGGTGTAGCTACAGGTACCAGCGGTGGTCAGTGACAGGGATGATGTACAATACAGTGGAGTAGCTACAGGTACCAGCGGTGGTCAGTGACAGGGATGATGTACAATACAGTGGTGTAGCTACAGGTACCAGCGGTGGTCAGTGACAGGGATGATGTACAATACAGTGGGTAGCTACAGGTACCAGCGGTGGTCAGTGACAGGGATGATGTACAATACGGTGGAGTAGCTACAGGTACCAGCGGTGGTCAGTGACAGGGATGATGTACAATACAGTGGTGTAGCTACAGGTACCAGCGGTGGTCAGTGACAGGGATGATGTACAATACAGTGGTAGCTACAGGTACCAGCGGTGGTCAGTGACAGGGATGATGTACAATACAGTGGGTAGCTACAGGTACCAGCGGTGGTCAGTGACAGGGATGATGTACAATACAGTGGTGTAGCTACAGGTACCAGCGGTGGTCAGTGACAGGGATGATGTACAATACAGTGGTGTAGCTACAGGTACCAGCAGTGGTCAGTGACAGGGATGATGTACAATACAGTGGGTAGCTACAGGTACCAGCGTGGTCAGTGACAGGGATGATGTACAATACAGTGGGTAGCTACAGGTACCAGCGGTGGTCAGTGACAGGGATGATGTACAATACAGTGGGTAGCTACAGGTACCAGCGGTGGTCAGTGACAGGGATGATGTACAATACAGTGGGTAGCTACAGGTACCAGCGTGGTCAGTGACAGGGATGATGTACAATACAGTGGTGTAGCTACAGGTACCAGCGGTGGTCAGTGACAGGGATGATGTACAATACAGTGGTGTAGCTACAGGTACCAGCGGTGGTCAGTGACAGGGATGATGTACAATACAGTGGTGTAGCTACAGGTACCAGCGGTGGTCAGTGACAGGGATGATGTACAATACAGTGGTGTAGCTACAGGTACCAGCGGTGGTCAGTGACGGGGGCAGTATTGTTTCTGAAGGTGGTACCTCAAACCTGTTTTATTTATTTTATTCTTATTTATCTAATTATTTATTATATCTTTACAGTAAACTCTCTAATTCCAACCCGTATAATTAGAACTTCGGATAATTCAACCTGTTTCAGGCCCAGTTAGAATTTTTCAACAACTTTCCATAATTTGAATTGTCCGACAATGCTTCCTGCACACATTGTTGGAGTTTTCTGCAGCATCTTTCACCTCCTCTGTGCCATCCACTTCGTCAGCCAGCCTCCACATCGCCTCTTGACACATTAAGCACCTCAAGCACTGAAGACCTTACCTTACATATCCACACAGTGACACCTGCCACGGCTGCGTTCAGTACCCCCCCTCCCCGCACCTTCCCTACTGAATGATACTGAATGCTTCACAATTTACTTTGCTACCTAGATAGCAGCTGCCAAAATTTATCTCTGTGGCTATTCTTATTGTCGCAGAATAACTTGTTGATGACCTGTATTTGATGCAGCAAAAGTTATAGCAGCAGGAAATGAAATGTTAAGGAGACGGGAAGAGGAGAGTCTTTCTTTGCCCTTTGTTTACATTCCCTTATTGTGGCACGAGGTGGCAACTCTGTGGCGATTCACCTCCCAGGGCTGTAGTGCGAGGGCAGCTTGCACTTGCACACTGTATGCCTACGTCACTGAGCGCCTCTGTGTGCACGTTGCATTACTGAACGCTGGCCTTGCCTGAAAACGCAATCTCAGACGCCTGAGTGCTCAGTGTACAGTAGTACTGCATTTTGAGACTTCAGTATCAGCCATTTTTTGGCGAGTACAAGTACTACAATCTGTGCTGTTTTGGCATGTTTTAGTGAGTTCTTATTGTGTGGAGGGGCTGGAGGGAACCATGGGATCATTCGGACTTTAGGCTAATCAACCCATGTTAGTATTAGGTTAGTGCATTAACCCCAAGTAGTTTGAATAAGAGAGGGTTTACTGTATATTTTTTAGAATCTTCTTATTCAAAAGCTTTAGAAAGGCCGGAAGTCAAAGCTATGAGACGGTAGTTTGAAGGATTAGAACGGTCACCCTTCTTTGGAACACGTTGAATGTAAGCAAACTTTCAGCAAGGAGAGGTAGAAGTAGATAAACATACAGAAATGTTTGACCAGGCAGGATACAAGCACAGTTTTTGAGAACAGTAGGAGGAACTCTGTCAGGACCGTAAACCTTCCGAGGATCATTGCCAGAGAGGGCATAAAAAAACTTCACTACGAAGAATTTTAGTAACGGGTTAAAAATAGAGAGTGGAAGTGAGGGAGAAACAAGCCCTCCGTCATCCAGAGTGAAATTATGAGCAAAGGGCTGTTGCTGTCTGTTCTTCCTTTGTATTCCTTAGTATCTCCGTAAGTTGTCTTATTGCTCCTGTAATGCCTCGGGACCCATCTAAGCTATGGTGCTTCTGGCATTGCCTCAGCTAAGTGGGAGGACCTTAGTTGATACTACTCTGATTTTCCATAGAATGATTATTGCTTACATGTCAAAGACCCGTCTCTTTGAGGAGAGCACATAATTAAGGTCTTTGTCTCTGACATGGAGACTATTGCATTTTTTTTCATCAGTTATTTGTTTAGCAATTTTGCATTTGGCAACACTTTTATGTCCCTAATTACTTGCCAAATACAAGAGAGCACTGTCATCATCAATTCTAGTGTTCTCAGGATCCCCCTCATCAATATTTGTGTGCATCATCTTTTCCTTGTCACCTGGTCATGCTTCATGCCCGGCACAGCACCATTGTCAGCCTTCCATCGCTCAGTACACAATAGAATCTCTTCTTCCTTTCTTCTGTCCTCATTATTATTTTCTTTCATTTCAGCCGTCTCTTCTTCGTTGATATCTTTCTGCATCTGCCGTGTACTCTTCCATGGCCTTGAATTTCCACTTCTTTATAGAACCTGTGTTGCTGATAACTGATTTGAGCCTGATTCTAATTCATCTTTCCCCTCTGCACACATCCTTCCCTGCCCTTGTTGTGTTTCATCAATGTATTTGAGACTCATATTTCCCCATGCAATTGTGAACCTTTTGTCATGCACATTTCTTATCATCTCTTCCTTTTCCTTTTGCACTTTGATTACCTCTTGCCGCGGCAGAATTCTTTTTATTATGTTCCTAAAATCTATCTCCTTTTCCTCCTGCATATTACTCCATCCTTCCTTCCTGTACCTTTTGGCTCTAACCTTGTCCTCCTGTTGTGCCTTTAGCTGTCTTCATTGTCTAGTCTAGTTCTAAAGGCCTCACATTTTCTGCTATTAATTTTTCAATCTTAACCCCTCGAGACCCAGATCTTTCCTTTGCTACATGAAATCGTCTGTTAGCCATGAAATTACGAAAAAGTAACTGAATATACACCAAATTAGTTAGTGGACAAGGATACTAAACAGGTCATAGCTATAAAATACTGCTTATAGTCACTCAAAATCAGCCCATCAGGGTGGCAAGGTTGGTAGAGACATGAGGTCGCAATGTGCAGCGTCCCTGTGCATTCGGTCAGCGGTTCGAGTCCGCCTAGTTCGTGCTGACGTGGCGGCGCTTTGTATAGTCAATAACCTTGTAGTTGGTACTTGCAAAGTGTCTAGATAGGATGAAAATCTTATCTTATCACTAAAAATCATCTAATGGTACCCAAATTACAATGAAAATTACGTTCTGGGCCTCAAGGGGTTGATTCTAAACCTTCACAACGTCGAAGCTTAAACTGCATGACCTCTCTTCATAGCCCTTCCGTTGTTGCTTTTATTTTCTCCGTTTCTTCTGATAATTAACATTACCACCTTGCCTTGTGTACCCTGTTGTTTGTGTTCACTCTTCTCATCCTTCACCTCCTGCACTGTATGAAATAAGTTTTCTCTAACCTTTCCATGTGTGGTCAAGTTCTCTTCTAGTTTGTACTTTTACTGAATCTTTATCTCTTGTGTGGTCAAGTTCTCTTCTAGTTTGTACTTTTACAGAATCTTTATCTCTTGTGTGGTCAAGTTCTCTTCTAGTTTGTACTTTTATAGAATCTTTATCTCTTGTGTGGTCAAGTTCTCTTCTAGTTTGTACTTTTATAGAATCTTTATCTCTTGTGTGGTCAAGTTCTCTTCTAGTTTGTACTTTTATAGAATCTTTATCTCTTGTGTGGTCAAGTTCTCTTCTAGTTTGTACTTTTACTGAATCTATCTCTTGTGTGGTCAAGTTCTCTTCTAGTTTGTACTTTTACTGAATCTATCTCTTGTGTGGTCAAGTTCTCTTCTAGTTTGTACTTTTACTGAATCTATCTCTTGTGTGGTCAAGTTCTCTTCTAGTTTGTACTTTTACTGAATCTTATCAATTGGCACATCAGAACATATTTTTTCCTGACTTACTCACTTCCTGATGTCATCACGTAAAAACTGTTGATTAAACTAGTCCGCTTCAACACAAACACATTCTCAAATATCCTGTGGTCAATCTCTCTATTTACTATCAGATTAGGATACCTTATCTCAGGCCACTGGCCAAGCGGAATATCAGTTTGGTGTAGAGGTATCGTCCCAGACTGGAGGAGCGACGTCTAGAGGTGGGATGGGTTTAATGCTCGTATTCGTAGTCACATACCATGATTGCTCGTGGTAATTGCTATGATTTTGTTCCATTTCTACTCAGTCAAAATGATTCACTTGATATTGTAGCTGCCATGGAAAGTACTAGAGCAATCCTACAGTACTCCTATTGCAATCACAACAGAGCTGGCATGACATATTGATTTAATTAGGATAAGACAATAAGTGAACAATGACCACGTACAATGATGGTATGTGACTACGAATACAGGCACAAATCCCTCCAAGGTCAATACACAATACTGGGAAATGATTTATTCCCCAAATTGTGATTGTTACCCTGTCAGTGCGTCTGTGAAAGGATTCTTCTGACAGGATTCAAAAGGGATAATTGAGAGCCCAGGGCAGTGCAACGCTCTGTCTGTCTTACTTACATCCCGCCTATGGATCAATACATTGGTTCCCTGTTCATAGCCTCCATAACCAGTGATTACATCTTCACCACTCCTAGTCATGAGGGCTGCAGCTCCCCCTTCGGCATCACCTTCAGAATAACCTCACAACAATGACAGAAGATTAGAAGTGAGGTGTTCAAGTGGTCGTGACGGCAGTTACGGGCGGTACAACTACATTTCAAGACTTCAGTATCAGCCATGTTTTGGTGAGTACAAGTAATGCAATCTGTGCTGTTTTGGCATGTTTTAATGAGTTCCTATTGTGTGGAAGGGCTAGAGGTAACCATTGGATAATTCTAACTTTTGGCTAATTTGACCCAGGCCTCCCCCCAATTAGTTTGAATTAGTGGGTTTACTCTACTTCAATTAATTCAATTTGCCCTAATTAAATTCATTCATATAGATAATCATTTACCATAAAATTTTATAAACAATAAATTTAGTACCAGATATTTTTGCAAGAGTGCTGAACCCTGATAACCTGGTTACTCTGGGGATCCATGAGTCAAATTTCTTGGTACTTTGGGATTTTATTGTATATGTAACAAAAGGCCAAGGGGATGACATTCCAAGTTGGGAATTTGTTTCAGGTAAATTAAAACAATAATAGTTATTATTGAAAATGTGAAAATTGGTCTTGTGTTTATTTGGATTCTCAGACCTTTCCCTCATCTGATTATTTTGACTGTACATGTGTATCATATAAACTACAGATATAAATGAGAGAGGGGTAATTCTAATGGTAGTTGTCTTATTGCCTTAGCCATTTTATTGAAAATTGCTACACATAATATATTTGCTATTTTCTACTGTACAAGGGGTCTTGGTCAAAACAGACAAACTGTGCCAAGCCACCACACCACCAGAGCAACACACACCCAGGGCTCCACCAAGGCCATGCTGCACGCTCACACAGCTCCATTACGGACATATATATGGCATAGGTTCTGGATTTCCCTGATGTAGAGCTTCTTGTAGAAAATTGAATGAAGTACATATATGTTAATGAAAAAGCTGATGTTAAGTCATATAAATTTATCCTAGTTTGTTTATTTTGAACTATCTCAGCAGAAAAAATGCTGAAATCTCAACCCACTCTTGTACTGTAGTGTGATTTAAGTGTTTGGTTCAGGTGTAATGCAAGAGTACATCTCCTCTCAGAAGGCCAGCAAAATCAGGCACCGAAAAACACTGACAAAACCATTAATAACATATGTACTTCACCTCCAAAGAAAGCTTTCCTTGTTTTAACCTAAAGGCATTTGCTACAAAGGGAGAATGGCAAAAAAGGAATTCAGATTATCTTATTCATTTGTGACATACGGTTTACAAAATTTTGTGTTAATAATATATTTGATAGACGGGAACATTTAATTCCAACAGAAGATACATATAGGACCCTGTAAACAACTGAAGACATGAGTTTCTCATTTGTGCTCGGTGAAGAAGATGGATTGGATAAAGTGTGTCATTACATTATGGATCACCTAAAGCAAGTACAGTAAAACCTCTCATATGCGGACTAATTGGGCCAAGGAGTGGTCCGAAAAAAAGAAAAAAAAAAAGAAAAAAAAATTAAAGATGTATTTATTAGCTAGGAAAGTTTGACCCCCTAAAAAAAAAAAAAAAAAAAAAAAAAAAAAAAAAAAAAAAAAAAAAATATATATATATTGGTGTAGTATAAATAGCTAGGAAATTTTGACACCCCCCCCCAAAAAAAAAGGTTCGAATAATGAGGGTCCGAACACGAGAGGGTTTACTGTATATAAAAATTTGTCATACCCGGTCAACCCCCAGTGTGACTGTTCTGGAGGTGGTGGTGGTGGTATCCTTGGGCAAAAGTTATCAGTGATTTACATTTGGCGCTGGTTGAATGGACAGCAGTCGTGTAAACCATACTGCTAGACCAAAGGTTTTGTGTTCATACTTCTCATATGGTGGTGGTGTGGTGGTGAGGTGGTGGTGGTGAGGTGGTAGTGGTGAGGTGGTGGTGGTGAGGTGGTGGTGGTGATAGTGGTGGTGAGAGTAAAGGTAAAAATGGTAGTGTTGGGTCATGGACATAGGGGTGGGGGTGGTCATCGTGGTTAAAATAGTTGTAACACAGGGAGTCTAGAAGAAAGATAAAAGTGATAGATTTGGACATGACAAATAATAAATTATTTCTACATCTACAACACTTGGATAGATCTGTACAGAATAGAGACAGGTCATCACTTTGTCTGGTAGATAAGCTAACACAAAGTAGTCTGAATAAAAGACTTCCCATCTGATATTACGTGAGTTGGGCCGAGGCCAGAATAGTCTTGAGTAATACTAGTGAGAACAGACATCGCTGTCTTTCGCACATGTGGAGGGCAGATCACGTGCCAGGTCCAGAGGTCCCAGGCTGGGGGGATTTGTACATGGGTGCCAGGCCCTAGGTGAGTAGGTTCCAGCTGGCTCTGGGCCAACACCCGGGGGATATTTCCAATCCATCCCAGGGCCACGTCCCAGGGTGATGTTGGAAGTAGTGTGGGGGGGACTGCTGGTGCCTGGGACTGAGAGGGAGGAGTTTTCTCGTGGAAAGGAGAAAACTGTGGGCACTCCTAGCAAGGTTCCGCCAGGAGACAGGCAGCGCTGGTTGTCCTGTTGAGGCGAGCGGACACCACCGGTGAGCAATGACGGTTTATGAAAATATCTACATCTCCATCTTACCCTGGCTGCCCTAGTCTCCTGACACTGCTGTTGAGGTTATGGATCTTGGGTTTATGAAATTATTGAAATTCAGAAAACATATGAAATAATAATAGTAATTTTGTTTCCTACAAGATTCACATAGAAAGCACAATGAATGACACAACATACTTATCATCAAACAGCAGAAATCAGAGCCAGTTTTTCACTTCTCTCAGTTTGGTTTACGCAAGAAGTCAAACATTTACCCATTTCCTCAAGTGCACATCCTGCCTTTCCAGACTTTGTAAAGGAAATCACTAGTGTTTCTAATCACATTTCAAATTTCACTGTAGGATAGCACCCCATTGCTGGAGCTTTTAGTTTTGATTCACTTATATAGTTGTATTGAGGGCTGATTCACCAGTTCCTCAGAAGTCAGTTTAGGACCCGTCGTCCCATCGTCACTCCACCGCACTCGTAATCACATCACTATAAAGTTGTGGCGTAGTGTTACCGTGAGGACACAGAGTCTTGACTGCACTCGCACGTTGCCCTCATAACTGAGCTATGCAAGTTTTCAGCAGCTAGGGATGAGAGGAATGTCAACCCCAGACTAATGCCGTGTCAGTTTGTGTAGGGAGCAGAGAGCTATTTCACAGGGTAAAGTGGGGATGGAAAAGGGTCACGTCACGGCATGAAGTAGTCTGGATGATCTGGTGGAACATCCTTTTCGAATCTCTTTGCTTCTTCTTGCATAGTTTCCTTGATCTTGAGGATGGCAGCAGACTCATTCTGGTCCTGCAATGAGAGGTTTAAATCCTCAAAAGTTATGTACTAATCATTAGTGTATCCATGTATTGCATAAAAATGTACATACAAAAATTTCATACAGCATTAAACATAGAGCTTTAATTTACAAATAAAGTAAACAAACACAAGCAATGAAAAATTTACTAAGAAAATGCTGGTTAGTCCTCAAATAATAAAAATATAATAAATATAAATATATGAAGCTCAAAGCCAGGCCCTTGACCAAGAGGCTTTACCAATGTAGATGTGGCTATGTTTTGGATGTAGCACATTAAATCCACTTAGTTATCTTGCAATATCATAGCATGAACCATAAGTGTGAAGCATGTGAATCTACATTTACGCAAAATTTTACAGAGGTACATGAGAGAACACTCAGAAAGGCAACCAATGGTGTGCTGAGAACCAATTCAAGTGGCTCCAATGTGACGGGTCTTGTCAGGAGGATGTAGGGCAGGGATTTTGTAACTTTGACTTTCCATCATTATAAGACTGGAGTGCCATATGAAATGTTTGCAAGTAAGTCTAAAACTTGGCTATTTGAAGGTGATCCTAACTTTGACATTTAGTTAAGCACACATGAAAGGAGGTAGAAAAGGAAAGTATGAAAAGCCTGACTAGACCCATTATGATGTGGTAAGATCAGCCATTGCCAGCAATGTCCACTGGCTACACGGGTGGTTTTCTTATTTGTAGCAAAGAAGAAAACTAGCCATAGATTGATTAGCCATGGATTACAATAGTTGATCCTACCAGCTACAAGAGTGGAGAAATGTACATCTACACAAACTGGTTGGCTGGCACACCAGAGTTCCTGGAACACCAACTCCACCTTTCAGAGAACACTTACATTTGTACAAGAAACTTGTTTTGAAATATTGACATTGTTTATTTTGGTCTGTCAGTTGTTGGAAAATTAAGACTATGACAAAGTCCTGTAAGTGTTCTCTGCATTGTCATGAAACATCTAGACAGCCTCCACCACCCGTGCCCCCGCGCCAGAGTTGAGGGGCGCCACACAGCTACACAGCCATGCACCAGAGTCCTTGACCAGTGTCACAGTGTGTCACAGCATGTCCGTGTGTCCCTAGCATGTCTATGTGATGCAAACGACTCTTTGACTGTGATATGTTACTCATGTCCAAGTGTCCCTGGCGGAACTAATAAGGTCTTATAACGTTGTCACGTGAAAATTTTACGTCAGCAGTTCATTGCTATTGCCGATATAAATTATTATGTCCCCCATCTTGTTAAGTAATGGAACAGTGGGAGGAGGAAAAATTCACCACTTGGCAAAGCATCTTCAAGTGCACTATTTCCAAAGCTTAATGCCATAATCCTTATGAACTTATTAATATGAGCATTATATACATGTATTCCTCTGCCGCCATTTTACTTACAATGACATTTTCTTAGTTTTTGAAGATAGAATACTCGCACACTAAAAAAATATGCTCTTGAAATTAACATTGTCAGCAGAGTGGATACGTTTCCTTGAAGTTTAAAACTTGTAGTTCATCACTAATGATATCAAGCCACTTTGCAAAATTCCTCTCTGTAATGATGTCAAATTGTTCACCTATTATTTTACATCCTGTCATAGTTGACTCTTGTTACACAAGGGAAAGCAATTTCAAATTTCACCCACTACCTTGATTACAACCTGTAACTTCTGTTTCTTTTGTCAAACCATGTCAATGTGTGCGGCATAAGTCATCAATGTCTGCTGATTTCAACACTTCCATCCTAAAACTTGCAGGTAGAGACATAAGCCTCAGATCTTCACATTTGCATACCTTTCTTCCTACCTAAATTTTTGTCATCAAGTAAATGAGATGTCTACGTAGTCTAGTTTATAGTGACTTCAGAAATTTACATTTTCTTGCTTTGGTTTCAAGAATAAATGGAGTCCAAGATTACAATGCTCCCTTGAAGTCCCATTCTTGTTATGTTCTTGCATGTCAAACACCATCGCAGATGCGAGGCGGATCTCCTACAGTCAAAATGGCGAACCTTCAGCTTGAACTTAACGGCGGGCAAGTCACAGGGAGTCTATGATTGGCTCCCAGTGACTTCCTCTTCCCCAAGATAAAGTTCAAACAGAAGGTTCGCCGTTTTGACACTGGAGGAGATCCAGAATGTATCCCAGATGGTGCTCGACACACTTAAAGAACAGTACATCCAGGGAGCATTCCAATGATGACAGAAGTGCTTGTGGTGTATTACTGCACACGGCGACTACTTGGAAGGGGACGGCAGCCTCATTGAAATCAGGTATGTTGTCTGCTTTTCATAGGTGTAGTCTTGAAACGTATTAATCACCTTATATACACACACACACACACACACCTAGACCTCATTTAACGCACGAGTTACATTCCAGGAAAATTGTGCGGTAAGCAAGAAATTTATGAAATCCTATCTTCCAATTGGTTTCAAAAAATATTAGAACAATTTTGTTCGTAACTGAATTTTTCGTCCATTAAGCAAATTTTGGTAAAAAACATAAAATTGCGGAATTCAATTTCCGTAAGCCATGTTGCGTTTGCGTTAAATGAGATCTAGGTGTGTGTGCGTGCGTGTGCCGGTGCCACGCAACTCTGCCAGACATCAGCTCAGAGCGGCGTGTCCTAAAGGTGCTCCATTGGCAGCCAGATAAAATATTTGTCCGAGTGCCTGATTGTACTGTGACCTGTTTTTGTGCCTCCAGTTACACCCAAGACATCAAACATGGTCGGGTGTACTACCATGAAGGAGGAAAGGGCTCGTATAGTTCCCCCAAAGGAGGAAAAATGAGATCTATAGATATTTGTTATGATGTTCGGCGATCAAAGGCCGTCGTTTGCAATCATCGCTGGTTGCCATTATGTTCAAACCAACATTGTACCACCAGCCAAATCTTGCAGAGGAAGATCTCTCATAAGACTGATGGAACACACACACCGAGTGTTCCGTCAGTCTTACGAGAGGTCTTACCAGGCAAGGTTTGGGTGGTGGTACAATGTCAGCTCAGATCATGGCAGGCAGCGATGATGGCAGATAGGGGTCTTTGATTGCCTAATACATTCACAAATGTATAATTTTCACATTTTCCTCCTTCAGGGTAGTATCTTCAGCCACGTTGATGTTTTGGGTGTACCCGGGGCCAGAAAAACACTCGGGACAAAGTTTGAAAGTTCGTATACGCTTTCTCTCTGGCTGACAATGAGGCACGCCATGCTGAGCTGGTGTATGTAAGAGTTGCACCACACAACCAACTGGGGCTGGGTTCTACCTAAAGATTTGGCGGCGGCTAAAGTAGATTTTTTTTCACCACGTATTTAATAGCCATAACTATAACTGTGTTGTTAAACTTATAGTGTTCTTATTAATTTCTTGATGAGGAAGCATCGTCTTTGCTTGAGAGCAAGCAGATTGTCAAGTCCATCTTGTTTTCTCGAGACGTTGTTTGGTTTGTAGTGGACCATCTACAGGAGAGTTGAGTACAGTGGCGCTTGTGGTTGTGTGTATCTGGTAGACGGGAGAGTGCGTCTTGGAACCAATAGTGTCGGTGGGACGAGGGCCAATTCTCTTGTGCTCGGTTGTTTAGTTTGGTGGAATATTGCTTTTAGGGAGGTGTTGTATGTTTATAGATGGCTTGTTTATGTGAATGTGAATCTACTTCAGCCATTATGAGGTGGGCACGTATGGTCCATTTCTTTATGTATTGTAATGGTATATTCTCCTAAATGTTGTCTTGTGGTTCTTCCATGTCATGTGCAGTTGTGGCGTAGGGTTGCGCCGTCTTGGAGATGTGCTGTAAGTCTTTTTGAGTGGGTGAAAATGGTAGATCCAACGCTTCTTGTATTGAGGTAACGGCAGTCACCAACGTTGCAAGTGTATTGATATACCACACTCATTCTTTGCAGGGAACTGTGGGAGGGAGGCAGCAGCTATTCATAATTATAATCAGGCTATAAGTGTTTCTTGTATTGTAATTACTGATAAGGTGGTTCGTCTTGTCCCAGGATTAGTGAGCTTAATGTTGCCTTGAAAGAGTCTATATTGCCTTTTCATCTTTGTAGGCGGAGGATATTTAGTGCCAGTAGTAAATTTTAAATGTGGTGGGTGTCTTGCTTTAGTGGTGGTGGAGCCATGGTCTTTTCCATTTTGTGTCTGATGATATTGTCAACTTCCTTCCTGGAGTAACCTTTGTCAGCCAGTATCTGAGAGACTCCTATGATGCGATGTCAGCACCATTCCATGAAGAGCACTGCGAAGGCTTTCTTGACAAATATGTTGATGACGCGGTGTTTGCAATGTTCCGGACACTCGCTGGCAACATTAAGGCAGAACCCTAAGTTAGTAAAATTCATGTAAATTTCAATGGAGAAAGTGATCTTGTGATGAACCAAGATGACAAGAGAAAGGAAACTCTGATCCATTTTTTATTTGTGCATGAAGTTTCAATATTAGTTCTGCTTGAAAACTTCTAGCAGTGCAAAACTTTTACCTCTGAGACTGCACTGATAAAGGTGTCGTTGAAGTATCTTTGACGGCTTGAGTTGTGGGTGTAGAGAAAATATTTTCTACTATCCTATCTAGTAGTTAGCAAAGAGAACTCCTAATAGCGATCCTAGGATGACTGTCAATATGTATGTACATGTGTTGTTGGGTTGTGAAAATTATCTTTGGTGTAAGCATGCATTAAGGGGCATAGTACAGTTTCTGGGATGGGGAAAGGTTGATGTTAAGAGTGATAAAGCTCCCGGCATATCAGGTTGAAGTATCATCTACAGGGACGTCCATGGATGCAGGTACACCAGAAGCTCGGGAAGCCTTTGCAATGCCCAAAAATTCTTGTTTAGACCTCATGCTGTGGGTAGCCGGGATGCAAGGAGTGACCAGGCTACCGAGGCCTTGGGGAGTGTGTGTGTGGCCGAAGGGATCCCTAGTTCGTGGCTCTTGACACTTCCCTAGGCAGAGCTGAGCTTGTGTCACCCAGAATGAGGCAAAGTTTGGGTGCACGGATGAGTTTGTTATTGTGGTTCCGGGAGATTTTCTTGAAGTTGGTGTGGTCAGCAAGAATGGCGACTATCTTGTCCATGCAGTTCACTTTGTCTTAAGTCACAAAAATGTGAGATTTATCTGCCTTTTGGATGGTAATGTTGTCGCTGTCCTTTCGTTCCATAGTTCCAGTGTGTGAGGAGAGGGCTGGGGTAGTGTCCTCTTGTTTTGTTAATTTTACAAATGAACTCAGCTTGGATATCAGAAGTTACTTCTCCATGAGTTCATTTGTAAAGTTAACAAAACAAGAGGACACTACCCCAGCCCTCTCCTCACACACTGGAACTATGGAACAAAAGGACAGCGACAACATTACCATCCAAAAGGCAGATAAATCTCACATTTTTGTGACTTAAGACAAAGTGAACTGCATGGACAAGATAGTCGCCATTCTTGCTGACCACACCAACTACAAGAAAATCTCTCGGAACCACAATAACAAACTCATCCGTGCACCCAAACTTTGCCTCATTCTGGGTGACACAAGCTCAGCTCTGCCTAGGGAAGTGTCAAGAGCCACGAGCTAGGGATCCCTTCGGCCACACACACACTCCCCAAGGCCTCGGTAGCCTGGTCACTCCTTGCATCCCGGCTACCCACAGCATGAGGTCTAAACAAGAATTTTTGGGCATTGCAAACAAAGGCTTCCCGAGCTTCTGGTGTACCTGCATCCATGGACGTCCCTGTAGATGATACATCAACCTGATATGCCAGGAGCTTTATCACTCTTAACATCAACCTTTCCCCATCCCAGAAACTGTACTATGCCCCTTTATGCATGCTTACACCAAAGATCATTTTCACAACCCAACAACACATGTACATACATATTGACAGTCGCAATAGGATTGCTATTAGGAGTTCTCTTTGCTAACTTCTACACTTACTCTGCAACCACAAGCCATCAACATTGCAAGCTACATCAATGACACCTTTATCAGCGCTAACTCTGAGGAAGTAGTTTTGCATCTATTAGAAGATTCTAAGCAGAATAAATCTCAGCTTTATGCATGAGTTAGAAGTCTCCACTAACCTTGATTAAGATATTTTAGTTCACCACAAGAACAACAGTTTCTCCAATGAAGTCTAGTTGAATTCTACCAACTTAGGATTCTGCCTTAATTCTTCCAGCGAGTGCCCGCAGGGTTATTCAAATACATAATAAACAGTGTCATCAACCAATTTGTCCAGAGAGCCCTTACACACTGCTCTTCATGGGACGCCACTAACGCCAAATTAAGAAGTCTCAAATACTGCCTGACAACAGTTACTCCAAGAAGGAAGCCAACGATGTCATCAGGTGCAAAATGGACTACTTCAAGACACCACCACCACCAAAGCACCCAGAACATACACAACATTTTCTGGCACTACATATTCTCTTCCGACAAAGATGAAAAGGCAATATAGATCGTTCAAGGCAACGTGACAAGCCCTCTAATCCGAGGACACTGCTCAAACTCATCACATTACAATACAAGAACACTTCCTGTCTGATTATAGAGAGCTGCTGCCGCCCTCCCTCCCACGGGTTCCCTGCAGTTGCCTCGATACAAGATGCCGTCGGATCTACCATTACCACCCTCTCAAAAAGACTTACAGCATATCACAAAGATGGCGCAATATGCCACAACTGCACATAACTTGGAAATTACACAAGACAAAACAGTATACCATCAAACCAGGCACAAGAGTATTGGCCCTCATCCCACTGATACTGATTGGTTCGGAGACACTTTAGTCTTCCAGATATATGCGACCACAAGCGCCACTGTACTCGACTCTCTCCTGTAGATGGTCGACTGCAACCCAAAAGATACAAGATGAAGTTTGACAATCCGTTGACCCACTCAGACAAAGCTACTGCTTCCTCATCCGGAAGTTTGCTCTACAAGTGTAACAATGCAACTATGGATGTACACCAACAAAATTTCTAAAATTTGTTCCCGTTTTAAGCATTACGCATTTATAATAACACTTATCACCTTTGACAATAAATTTTCTCAAACTATAATATTAATGCGAATCTAATAATAACACAGCTTAGTAGACAGCCACACACTGTGATGATCTGGGAGAGGACGAGGCTTTCATTAACCATAGTCTACGGTTGTGCCTACTCTCTGCTGTGTATATAACAAATGTTCTTATTTGTTCATTCATATGTTGTGTAGTGGTATAAACATTTGTTGGTTTGATAATGCAGGCAACTCCATTACATACCTTCATACATCCCTCCTCTCAACTGTATATATTTTTTCTGAGTTGTTCATCCTTATCTTGCTCTTGTAATGACATATGTACAGACTCTTCATATTGTGTTCAGTAAAATTCAAACCTTTGTTATGTTTTGATGTGGGCACGCAGGGATGGCTGCCCCACTACCTTCCATGATTTCTTTGTTGTTGTGTACATTTTCCACCCAGACCAAGTGACCAGGGTCTTTATCCCTAACCAGCCCACAGGTGACTCTGCATAGTAATAAAGGTGTAGAGGCAGCGTGGGGGGAATGTTACTGGGCCTGCGGGGGCTGGCCGTGACATTCCACCAAGAGGCCACCGTCTGTAATGGCTACTGGCTCGCTTATTCCATTATCACTTCTCTACTTATACTTTTTCTCAACTACAAATAGTTATTTTTTCTTATTTGTTTATTGTTACGTGTATATTGATTTATACACGTTCTCTCTAAGTACCGTATTCCTCAGTGTATGTTGCACTTTCTCCCCAGAAAAACAGGCGTCAAAACTATCCTGCATCCTACACACCTAGTCAAAAATGTAATGTCTCCCAGGGCAAACTGTGCCTTTACAGCAACCGCCAGTACCATTATCACGGCATTTTAAAGTTTCCTACGTACACGTAGACCCCGTCACGGGCAGGCTCGCTTTATGAAAATTTGGTTTGAACAGTTTTCGCTTAATCCACAATATTTTAAAAACCGATAGGTGTATTAAACGGGGTCGATGTGCACATGTGAAACTTATAAAATGACAATGAAAATATGCCGGGCCCCAACTCTCACTCCTTCACAGCACATCATCCATAACACGCCCAATGTGTTTCCCATGAGAGTATGAGTCTGTCCTGTGCTGCCCTGCATCCCAATGTGCCTGACTCTCATTTGAAATTATTATTATGCTAAAGAAGAAGAATACATTATGCTGATGTTTAAAAATAACAAATATTATTTTGGTATTTTTTTCTGATGAAGTTAGTCTTGAAAATGGAAGTGCGGACACTGAAAAATACGGGAATTAAGATTTAACTCGGAATGCGTCATTGTGAAATTCAGCACGAGCAGCACAGCCCCGTTAGTGACCATTATCACACCATTGTGCTGGCTCTCAACTGTATCACAAGTAAGTTCTCTTATTATATTTCACACCGAAATTGGATTTGCACTATAATAGAGGCACTATTTACATGGTGTTTTGTAGAGTTGAAATCTTTGTACTGTGTGACGTTTACTGCTGGTACAATGCAACCTCATTATCAAGCATTGGTACAAATGGAAATATGCTATTCAAATTATGCAAAATGACCATTATGCACGCTTTCCAGGAACCAAGCATGGCGTAAAAAAGAACAGTCTATCAAAATCAGTTTGGTTTTTTTTTAGCTGTAAAGCATCACAAAGTAACAAGACTTCAACTCCACTAAACAAAATAAAGTGCATATATTGCAAATGCAATATGTGGGAAAAAAAACCAGTTGATACAGTTGAGAGCTGGCATAATGGGATGTAAAACCAGTTATTAATTGGCTGGGTCGCTCATGTGCAACATTTCACGATGACATTGTTGTTTCTAACTCCAATGTGCACAATTTAAAGAAAACTTACATAAATCAATATATAAGTAACCAAAGGAATAAACAAAAAATAAGAAGAAAAAATTGATACAGTTGAGAAAAAGTAAAGTCTAGCAGTCAGTAGTAACGGTCGAGTCCAGCCAGCAGCCATGACGAGGGTGGCGTCCAGGGGGAACACCATGCCACACCCCCGTGGCCCTGGCCAACATCCCCCCCCTACGGTGCCTCTACAGCTACCCACTATGCAGAGCCACCGGTGGACTGCCTTAGCCAACACAGCCATGCTACTCAGTCTGGGCCACAAATCGACACAACAACAAAGAAATAATGGAAGGTTGGCGCTGCCTTTCCAGGATGCCCACAATCAAACTATAACAAAGGTTTGAGCTTTACCTAACACAATGTACAGAGTGCATGCATGTTCATACAAAAGCAACATAAGAACGAACAACTAAAACAAGAAAAGACCGTCAAGAGAAGGGATGTGATCATGGTGTGTCATGGCGTCGCCTTCACCTCGCTGCACACAATCAAACCAATAAAGATTTAATACTAATTAAAATACTAAACACAATTCAAAATTAACGTCTATTGATGCATTAACAACATGAATAAACCAACGAGAAAACAGCAAACACAATTTCATAGAATGACTGATGGAACAAAGCCTTGCCCTCACCTAGATCACGGCTGTACTGGCGGTGGGCGGCTGTATACAAAGCTGCACCTTAATCCACTTGAATTCTTACTAGTTGAAAAAAGCTTTTGTTAAAACTGATTATATATACAGTGCATTGCCCCCTATAAACCATAAACCACATGACGCCAAATCTAAGCTTTAACCTAATCTATAAAGACGTATAAATCATTTTGTAACTTTTTCCATATGAACAATACTATAATTTTGTTGTCATTTCCTGTTTTGTGAAGCTAGCCTCAATAACTGATCCCTACATTTTGTTTAGCCTTGACAATATAAGTCATCTGCGTAGGAATGAAGTCAAATCTGAAGTTTCATTTCATCTACGCAAATTTTCACTTCTGCTTCAATCCTGATATTTCTCTTTTGTTATTATAATTCCACTGAGATGCAAACTTGACCCCTTGTATTCAAAGATAGTCATGTCTCACAACAACACCTATTCACTAACCTTCACCTCAAAAATGCTGTTAAATTTGCTGCCGTCCTGTTCTAGTCATTGTACACACGCTGAGCACCGTCACATTGTGCTGCCTACAAGTCAAACCTGACGCATGTTTTCAATACATCTTTAAAGCCCCAAACACTTTCCTTTCCTGAATATATATTTTATTTTTCAATTTTAAATCAAACATGTTATTCCTACAGCCCCTTCCTAATATAGACTCTTTCTCATTCACTTTGTCATTAGTGCCCTGCAAAGTAGCATTGTATCTTCCCATGTCCACTTCATGAATAAACTGATCTTGCAAATTTCCTTTTCTTCTTCTTCCTTTATATAATGAAAATAGTTGCTTAAGTATATATATATATACCCTAGTTATCCGGTAGTCAAGTATCTGGAAAGCTCAAGCACTTGAATTTGTTAAGCTACATTTTCTGACTATGATTTTTTCCCTTTTTGAATAATTCTGAATTTGCATAAAGTGAGGTTGCGTGACACGAGGTCCGGGTGCACGAGTGACTCCGTGGAATGCCTCGACTCATGCCATCGTGAGTGTACTACTGCATGTTTTATATTCCTTCCTCTT
This sequence comes from Chionoecetes opilio, assembly GCA_016584305.1. NCBI lineage: Eukaryota > Metazoa > Arthropoda > Malacostraca > Decapoda > Majidae > Chionoecetes > Chionoecetes opilio. Next base: position 252,806 of record JACEEZ010023598.1, read on the forward strand.
AAGCTGACTAACAGACCTCATGTGTCCTGTCAACACCTGTCTCCTTCCACATTTCAAGATCTCAGTTTTCCTATCCTTGCCTTTCCCCCGTCCTTCAGCCCTAAGGCTTCCTCCCTCCTAATGGTGCCTAGTCCATGAATATTTCCACCACCGCCATAAAGTCCTGACACACAAGAGGCAGGAAGGCTTTATCTCACTCCTTGTCACTCTACATTTATAAATGGTCACCTGAATATTTTTCATTTGCAAAGATGTGTATTACCTAACAAGAAAGTCCAAAATAATGAAGTCATCAGGTATTTGTACTTACTGTAGACATTTTTTTGCGTTCTTATAAAATTTACTAGTCAATATGCAAAGCATTGAAATCTTGACAGATCATGGAAATAGCAATTTGAGTTACTCTTCCCTATTTCAAAATATGCATAAGATAATGTATGCATACCCACACATATCTATGTATCAATCTATCATATATATATATATATATATATATATATATATATATATATATATATATATATATATATATATATATATATAATATATATATAAGATACTCAAGCAGCAATTAGAAAGTCACTCAGCATGCAAAAATCTACTTCTATAAAAAATAACATTAGTTTATCAAGCTGCTTCAAAAGGCAGACAAAGATTGATAACTCCTCTAGAAACCTATACAAAAAATAGTATGCCAATCCTCCAGTCAGCAGAGACCCCACTGTGCACTTGAAATACTGGAGTCAAGTTTGTCATCACATACGTGGCACTCAGCAATAGTTGTTTGCAAAATGTCATATCAACAAATAGCAACATCAAAGCTGCAAAAATGTGTACACACACAGTCAATGTGTTGTTTGCTTTTCTGTATTGTATATTGTTATGCTCTTGAAAATTTGGAAGCCTGCCGTCCATCACTGTGTGACCCTCTCCGCGGGCCTCCAGCAGCCCGGCTCACAACGTATCTCATGCTTAGTCGATGCTGGTTTGCCAAGAGCACCACTCATTTATTTCATGCTGAGTGTAGCACACTGTGCAAGAAGCTACCTAGCTCGCACTGTGTACTTTGTGTTAATCAATTACTATACAAGAGACTAAGGGACTCAGAAAAAGGTCTCCCATCACCATTAGAAAAGGCATTAGTTAATGATATCAGTGTAATGCATGTTAAAGTGTGGTCCTTCCTGTGTACTAAGATACTAAGACTGTGAAAATGGAGATCATGAAACATATGACCTGATAGCAAGATCATTTGTAGACAGAGAACTAATAGTAGTACGGATATTACTTGTAGCAAAGATTAAGTGCAGCAAGTCATGCATTGGATTATGTTTGAAATTTTTCTACAAAATTACAATGTATATAAACTTTGTTACATGTTAGGTCAAGTTTGGAAGCATCAATATTTCCTCTCTGGGTACTATTAGTGAAGCATACAAACTTTAGTGTCAATGATTTTGCATCAGTGTGGCTGATATTTCATGATGTCAATGGGGTATCAAAAACTCTCCCAGCAGAGAGTGGCTGCGTGAGGGTGTGTGCCATGGCGGGTCTGGGGCATCAAGGTTGAAGCTTTAAGAAATTCACAATATTAAATGACTGGGTTATTACTTTACATGATGAAATTTAAGAGTATATACAGATATGTATACACACTAGTTATTATATCTACATTTAATAGGATGCTTCTCTACATATTTGCAACATAATTTGCTTTAAAACCTTTTTCCTTAAATAATTTCATATACTGTATGTCCATTACTTGTACATATCACTGATATACAGCGGGTACTCTGCAACGTCACGGCTCCGTTCCAAAGGGTATAACGTTATGCAGAACATTATACGCACTGAAGGTATCATGGAGAATTATTATTATCATTATACACAGTAAACCCTCGATAAACCGAACCAATTGTGGGGGAAGGGTTGATCGTAATATCCGAGTTTGGTTTATAGGATGATTGGTTGTCCGCCTCATAAACCGAATGAGGGGTGTCGTTCGGTCAATGTGTTCAAACAAAGTTAACTGTATGTACAGACAGTGCTGTAGAGTAAAATATAATTTTGTACAAGGTATTTTAATTAACTCACCATGCCAGGAAGCGGCGTGCAGCCCACCAATAGCCGCATATGCCGAACTAGAGTTTGGTATATCGGAGGCTTGTTCGAAGGCAACACGGCGTTCGGTTTATCGAGGGTTTACTGCATATATATACTTTTTACGAGTTACGCTCAGGCGTTGGTGCACGGATTTCATAACGTTCTACAAACCTCGATTTTAGCCCTGCAAGACGACGTACTACGAATTTGACTGTGTACCGCAGCGACGTTATACGGGTCCCCAGTGTACCTATATATGAATAAAGATATCAACATCAATACATCAATTGCATGTTTAAGACATCTTTACATCACCACTGAAAATTCTGGTATAAACACAGAGAGAATGATAAACATCATGTTGATAAATTTTTACCTAATCATTTGCTCAGAGAATGATCAATGATGCAGATGTAATGCCTCCCATTACTGCATTACCATGGTAGATGATTGAGGAACCGTTGCATCCCCTCCTCCCATAGTTGTATTTTACAGGGCCTGAGCTACACTCGTATGGCCCCGTCTCCATATCTCCATTCTATTTTGCTTCCATATTGCTTCGTGTTGGTGGAAGCCACTGCCCCGGGAGGCAGGTCACAAACCCTCAGCTAACACCCGGTACCCATTCACTGCTGGGTGGACAGGGGCGCAGGTTTTAAGGAGACCGCCCATCTTTCTTCGCTCCACCCGGGGATCGAACCCGGAATTTCTCGGTTGTGAACCCGGCGTGCTACCACTACACTACGGAGCATCCGTGTGTGTGTGTGAGTGCGTGTGTGAGTTTGTGTGTATGTGTGTGTGTATCTAAAGCGCCTGTATGCTAGTATTTTCTCTCTGAGGGCTTGATGTCGTTAGCCCTCTGAGTGATGACAACAATGATTTAGAACTGTTTTTATCTGTAGTTTCATTCATCAGAGCAGTTAAATTTCATGAATATCATTGTACATTTTTGGCCAGTATTCATATTTTGATGGCAAACAATTAATTAAATGCCTGTATATCTATACAAATATGATCATACTACACAAAATAACCTGGCTATGTTTACCATATATAATATATCCAGGATATATCCAGGACATATCCAGGACATATCCAGGATATATCCTGGACATATCCAGGATATATCCTGGAGTATCAAATAGTTTATGAATATTATCAATATTCAAATATCTTGATTTCATCTCTAATTAATATGAATAAGAAACGTATTTTATTCTATTTAGTAAGATTGATATAACTTTCTGGGAGGATGATGTGATAACTGACTAGTAAAGAATTTCTGACAATAACTTATCCTTCATTATTAATAAACAATAACTAGAGCCTGATAACTACACTAGGACTCCATTTATTTTCTTTCTGTTGACTGTTGATGCTGCTGGCAAAGGCAGACTGGCATTCTAGCATGGCAAAAAATTTGAGTAAGCGAAGTTGTTTTAGAATACATAATATTTGCTCCCTGCTGAGCCCACCCAGTGCAGGAACCTTGGAGGGAACAGTAATCCAAATGCCGTTTTTGTTGTGGACCGTCTCCAACAATCATGTGATGAAAATCTAATAACCTGCCTTAAACTACTTCCATTGTCATAAGACATTGTAATGTGTATGAATTAACACACACACACTCTCTCTCTCAATAGAGATGACGTTTTTGTGGGATGGAACAGATGCGAGAGATCACGGGAAGAAGTTAAAAAGGACCACATGTAAGAGAGAGATCAAGAAATATAGATTAATGAAGCTGAGGAAAAACATGGATAAAGAGGTAGTACGTACATGCCAAGAATATTCTCGATTTCAAAGCCAAGTTGGATAATGTTAGTCATAGAGATGGGACAGTACAAGCTTTGCTTTCTTCCTGTAAATTACAACTAGATGAAAACTCACACACAATTTGGTAAACTTCACCTTTCCCACTTGTCACTCTACTCCCCTTCTTATAACCCATCAGGGAAGAGGCCTGGGTTCGCATGCAGCAACTCTGCGTTTGATCCCGCCCACTGCCGCCTGGGTTCATCCTGACATGGTGGCGACGTGTTTTGTCAAAAGCCTCGTAGTTAATACGTGCAAATTGTCTAGACAGGATCACTGTATCTTATCTTATTCCCTTCTTATAATCCTTCAAATAAACCACCAGGGTGCTGGCTTCACTGACTTTTCACTGGCTTCTTTTTATGAGTAGATCCTAAATGGCATGACATATTTGATCACGGACCACAGCCCATAACATCACAAACCACAGACCAAATGTGTCCCTCGGGAAATGCTCATCAGCTGAATGAATTAGTCATGCTTGAGCAGCCTTAAGGCTGTGTGCATTCAAAAGTGCCCAACACGGGCACTTTTCCCGGCATCTTTTGGTATTTTGCTACCATTTGATGCCTGATACCGGCATCTTTTGGTAGCAAACGCGGAGTCGCACATGTTCGTCCTCTTGCCACCAGTACTGACATCTTTGTTTACATTTTGGAGCAGCCGACGCCACGCAAGACTTGTATGAACTACACATTGCAGTGAAATATAGAGAAAAGACCAATCCTGGGTGGTCAAGAGATGCTACGTCATGAGATGCTGTAGCATCTCTATGTGATATGTTTAGGGAAAATAAGTGCTATATAGAGGGAATATAGCTGTATATAGGGTATAGGGAAAATAAGTCTAGTATATACTCTCGTTTTTTCTTCTTTCAAGCCAAGAACGAGTCCACTGACGTTTTGTTTGCATATTATGTGCCAAAAATACACCTATTGAGGCCAATAGCAGCCAGACAAAGTCTTCTTGCACGATCCATTGTGTAGCCAAAACGCCGTGTGATAACACGGGCACTTTTTGCTACCACTACGGGCCTCTTTTGGTAGCAAATACCAAAAGGTGCCGGAAAATATCGCTCGTGTGACTCGGCCTTTACACTCTGACCCCACTGGCATGCTGTTCACTTGGGTGACTCTTTTTTTTCTTAAACTTGCCAGAGGGAATCAGCTATAACACAGGTATGATGAAGGACCGACTGTCCGAGTAGCAAAATGTCACATGATGAGGAAAGGGAGAAAAATACAAACTTTTCGTGAGTATCCTGCCAAGACTCCGGGTGAACCCTTAGTATTGCCAAGACTCCGGGTGAACCCTTAGTATTGCCAAGACTCCGGGTGAACCCTTAGTATTGCCAAGACTCCGGGTGAACCCTTAGTATTGCCAAGACTCCGGGTGAACCCTTAGTAGTGGTTAAACTCTTTCACTTTAGATTTATTCCTTTATAATTGGGTGATTATGTTTGACTTTATATTCCAAACATTTAGAGTTAACAAGATGGAGAGTTAACGGCATCATTAAGGTGGTGATGTTGCAAGACATTGAGATGATCAGTCTGTATTACCACCACTGTCAAGGGACCCATGGCGTCTTGACAAAGGAACTATCTCTGTACTATTTTTAAGCTATATCCTCAGACAACAGTCCACGATCTACAGATGGTGTGATGCATGTTATGAGAATGAAAACAAAATTATGATTTCATATCTATCTATAACATTAACAAAGTATCTCAACTAAAATCAATCTCAAAAAAGCACTAATAAAAGTCCCTCCCACAAGGAGGAGTCACAGGGACTCACAAATTTCCTCGGCACTGACTGGCTGACCAGTCATTGGAATCCAATGAAAAGTGGTTATGCCCAAAACCATGTTTAGCCCTTATGGCTGGGGAAGCAGTGACGTCACTTTGCTGCATTCCATGGCAGTGATTGACATTTGATATCTCTCGTGCTTTTCCCTTAAAGTGGCAGATACATATTCTAGATGTTATAGAATAAATTATAGAATGAAATTAGGATTGCTGGAGTCAGTGCAGAGAAGGATGACAAAAATGATACACGGTATGTGCAGCTTTACTTACGAGAGGCAATCGAAGCTTTTGAATTTACATTCCCTGGTGTAAGAGGTGATCTTATTGAAGTAGTATTTCAAGTGGCTGAAGGGATGTAATAAATATTCTAGGAAAGATTCTTATGGTTAGTAATAGGGATAGAATAAGAAGTGATGGATTCAAACTTGACAAAAGTAGATGTAAAAAAAGAAAGGGAAGCCAGTACAAATAGGGCGGTGGATCATCGGCAAGACCCAGTCGTCAGGTAGTTGGTGCAAAGCTTTTAGGGAACTTTAAAAGAAGACTCGCCAAATATATGGGTTGGAATGAGATGGGATGGGAGAGAGAGATCGTCTACAGGATTAGCGGTGACTGCGATCCTCCACCGTGTGTCATCCAAATATTGTGGGTAAAATTTAGTATGTTTTTCAGTATTATGCGTATTTGGTTTATCTAAAAATACGTAATATACAAGTTGAAATTCAGATGAACCATCATTACAATCTGCCAGTCTGTGATTCGGTTCCACCAGCAATTTGGACAGAACCTCCGAGCAAAATTTCAAAATTCTCTGGTAGTCGCTACTATTTTTGGGGACCTGCCACTACTGTTTTGGTGGTGCTGAATGAAAGAGCATTAGCTGTCGGCACAAACTTACAACTACAGTGCCCGCGGATGAAATTAGGACGACGGTGAATATTTTGCACATTTTGAGATGCAACATACAGCTACCGAGGTGAATTGGCGAGCGAGTAGCTACACTAAACTGCACCAATGTCTGTGCATCTGTAGCATTATTCCGAACGTGTCATTATCCATAAGAGACAACTAAGGTTAAAAAATGTCCAGATCCTAAATGCCATAATCAGGGATAAAGGGAAGTTTATGGATAACCCATGCACTTTTAGATCACTTGTTAGTGTCATTAAAAAGTTCCTGCATTACAAAAAAGCCTAAGTGAGGCCTCTAAATCCTCTATGCTGCACAGCACAGCATAACCTATTGCCAGCAAGCACTCCTAACATGCTGCCTCTCCCTGGCTCCTGCTGGCCACACTATTTCCATCCCGCATTATGCCCCTCGCATCCCTCCACAGGCCTTGGAGCTTCTTCCGCCATTAAAAAAATTATATATGTTCAAGAACAATAAAAGAAATCAACAAATGGCTAAATATTTGCATTGCTGTGAGTCATCGCTGTGCCGGCAACGTGTGACCACCTGACCTGGACTGTTATTACCACGTGGGAACACAAGCAAAACTTGGTCCGCGAATTTCTAATTATTGTGCATTTAATAAGAAAGAGAGAGAGAGAGAGAGATAATGTAAATGTTTGTTGCTGAACTTAAGAGATGATGCAAATCAAACCACAGGTGGCGGGACGCATATTCCCCAACTCCATGCGGGCATGTGGACTCCGGGTGAAGACGCTTGGCTGTAGCTCCAAAACTAACCATAGGATTTTCTCGAAAATACCCTCATTGTGATTCCCACACAAAGTTACCATTCCATCGCTAAGGAAACCTAACCTAACCTAACCTGACGTGTTCAAGAGTGAGCGCAACATACTGTTCTAGAAAACGGGGATATGCTGGCGAGACAAGTGCTGCAAAATCCTTATCTTGTCTGCCTGACATTTGATGGCATTTCTACAGGTAATGATGGGTGGCTTAATACATAGAAATGTTACCCTCTCCCCCTTATGCTTTTTGTGTCATTTGATCAGTGCAGTTCCTCCAATTGTTCTCAAAACCTGTGTTTGTGATGCCACTGCCTGGTCAAACTTTTCAGTCTCTACCTTTACTTCTTGCTGAAAGTCTGCTCACCTTCAACCTGTTCCTAATGTCACTCCTACACTCATGACTGTATTCTGCATTTTTCAACATCTTCCACCAAATGACCAACTCTCTAAGAGCTCAGTGACTCACGGAGGGACACCGCAGAGCGCCAGGGGAGGGGAAAGAGATCCACTCATACAATCTCTTTAACAAGGTGGAGTTAAAACCTTTTCGCCACGTCAATTCCCCTCTTCTAACCGACTGTCTTCAGTTCTCGCAAACATAGCCTCGGTGTTGTTTCTCTTGCTATATTTTACCGTTATTTCCCTGCTCACTGCTCTCCTGACCTTGCTAACTGCATGCCTCCCCCCCTCCCGTGGCTTCGCGGCACAAAACTTTCTTATTCTCATCCCTTTTCCGTACATCTTACTATTGCAAGAGTTAACTGGCATTGTTACTCTTTCATCCCTTTCATTGGTAAACTATGGAACTCTCGACCTGTTTATATTTTTCCACCTTCCTACGACTTGAATTAGTTCCAGAGGACTATGAAGACATCCCCCAAACTAAATTGATCGACCCCCTTTTCTTGGTCTCTTAATGTATGCTTTATAGGGAGATGCAATCAGCAGGCGTTCTGTGCCCTTCTTCCCCGTCACTTTTCAAGTTAAAGGGAAAAAAAAATCCAGGACTGCTTAAACAGGTGAGACTTTGATTGAAAAAATTTATAACACAAAACTGTGTCTTCACCATTCTGCCATAAGAATAATCTATAGCCTTTGATAGGAGAATGCCATATTTAGATTCATGATTGCTAAATGATTATTAAACGAATAATAATAATAATGATAATAATAAAAGCTTACTCCCAACCTTCTGTCAAAGTAAATAAAGCCGATCACAGAGAATTTTCTTTTTCTTTATCATTTGGAAAAAAAATGTAACATGACCAAGGAAACCTTGACGGCATCAGCACACTTTAATCATGTCAATGATCAGTCAAGAAATGGATTAATTCATCTCGATCAGATAGATGGCCAACTTAATCGATTGTCGTGTATGACATTTGCTGAACAATGTTTTTTGACAAGTTCATACTTAAAAGATCATGTTAATAAAAAATTATAAGTAACAACAAATGACATTCACAGAATTAATTATGAAATTTGTGGCGATTGATTCGCAGCATTTCAATTTAAATGTCTTTCCCGATGCACAAAGTCACATTATTTGTGTTTGAAGTGAGCAATAATAATCTTGGGGAAAAACTGGTTTCTCTAACGTTCTATCTTAAATTGGCCTGATGCAAATGTTAAAGTGTTGGAGTTTCGTCATAAAATACTTTGGTGTATTTCAACGATGCAATATTCAACATTAAATTCATTTTTCAAGGCAAATTTGTTTAATATCTACCAGACTTATGTTGCAACCATGTAGAGAAGCTCGGACATTAACTGACCCTGCAGGGGTGAAAGTTTGTGGGTCTAACGGGTTGATTTCATTTATCGGTAATGATGAAACAGCCCAGAGTAGAAAATAAATATAAATAAACAATAGCAACTCCTCAAAATATCACAATGAATGGTGACTGTGATCCAATTATCTAGTGATGTGATCTCTTTCAAGGTACTGTGGCATCTACTAATGTTGTCTTGGTGTTCAAGTTATGGGAGTGCCAAGTGGTAGTTCAAAATACACAACTGCTGTGTAATGGCAAATTGTTGTTTATGGTGCAATAGTGTTGTATAGTACAAAAGTGTTGTATAGTGCAGGAGTGTTAGAATAGTGTCGGGACAGGACAGGGCCCACACCGGACACAGGTAGGACAGCGATCAGCAGCCAGGTAGCGGCGGCCGGACTCACTCACGATACTCACAAGTCGCACTCTAAACTTGGTCCTCACGCAACCATTGTCACGCCTGCTTTCAAATGATGCCTAAGGTGCTTTCACGGCTGTTTAAGTCCTAATAAAATTGAAGAGAGTCAAGATGGGGCCGCGATGAAGCGGTGAGAACATCAACACGGGGCCGTGTTCTCATCGCTAGGGTTAATTACATCATCAGAGTAGCCTGAAACCTGCATCAATCTGAGAGTAGTGAAGAAAAAGAGATTCTGCCAATCAAATGAATAAAAATTAGGGGCAGAACTGAACAAAAAGAATCATGAAGCTACTTGTAAATAAACAAGGGCAATCAAATGTAAAACTTTGCAACAAGAAACATATACACAGCTTCTAACAAGGAGAAGTGCAGAGGGAGGTTGTGATGGAAGTGACCAGAGCCGGGCTACTACAGCCTCGCACTCTCACTCTAGAAAGTGCACAAAAATAAAAGATGAATTATTCATGTATTAAAACAGATTGATAAAGAGCCTTAGAGAATATAGTACAATCCTAACACATGTTCTTTCCTAGTCAAAGTGACTTGACCTGTACACACTATTATTTCTCTCATCATAACACAAATTCCTTTGCACCAACCTTAAAAAGTCAGTTTAGATGAAAATATATATATATATATATATATATATATATATATATATATATATATATATATATATATATATATATATATATATATATATATATATATATATATATATATATATATATATATATATGAGTAATGTAAAATTGTATCATTACATTATTTGGAGAACATTATTTTAGTTTTGAAAGGTTAATAAAATTTCATATCTTAATGAAATTATTTCATGCATGTATATCATCAACCCAGAGCAGATTTTTGCAATGCAATAATATGAATGTATCTTCAAAAGAATAAGAAAAGCTGATAGTGATATTGTCCATTTCATGAAAACAGGCCGCATGCTATTTCTGTCCAGCCAAGCACACGGTTTGCAATGCTCAGAATTATGATCCATTTTTAACTTGATGTTTAAGTTTTGTAAAGGAAAATATATAATTGTACATGTTTGCATTAAGGAAAAAAAAGACATTACAAACTTCACACACACACACACATCACACACACAACCACACACACACACACACACACACACACACACACACTGCATTGATATGCGGAATAGCCTGGTCAGTGAAGTTATAGATGCCAAAAGTATTCATGTTTTTATTGCTAAGATTGACCCATTGAGACAAGGAGCGGGACCCCACGATTGTAACTCATTTCCCGTATATCAAAACTAGGCAACTAGGTTAAAGTTTAGAATTAGGTGGCTTTTGTCTAAATGGACAAAGACATACTGAAAGAATTTATTGTGGCCATGATGCGCCCTGGATGGGAGTTCGCCGCGATAGTTTGGTCTCCGCACATGAAGATATAAAACAGATCGAATTAATAAAAAAAGCAGCCACAAACTTTTTTGTTGTTGTTCCCAGTCAGTCAGATTAGACTCTTAATGAGAGGTTGGAGGAATTGGGTTTGCCGTCATTGGAGAAACAAGAAAAATAAATTTGCTAGCTGTGTAAAGAGCTGTCAGGATTGGAAAGCATTGACACAAGAAGACATGTAGGCAACGATGTAAGAGCCAAAGAGGACATGGAAAGAAACTGAAGTAACCAAGATGCTTGAAGGACATTAAGCAAGTACAGTTTCCCCTATCAGTGTATTGATATGTGGAATAATGGATAATGGATAATGGAATAGTAAATGCCGAGAGTATTCATGATTTTAAAGTTACGACTGACCATTGAGACATGGGAGACTGAATCCCACGAGTGTAATAACTCATTTACCATATATCACAGCTAAAGAAATACACACACACACACACACACACACACACACCAGAGGCGCATAAAAAAAAGATAACCTCGTGAGGAATATAAGAGTGGCGTTTACTTTTTGGATGAGATGATGATAAAGCTGATTGTATCAATAATTCGACCAAGGTTGCAATATGCAGCAGTGGTTTCGTCACCGCATTAAAAGAAAGACCGAAAGATTTCAGAGGGCGGCAACGAAGATGGTCGCAAGTTTGAAAGATTTCTACGAGGAAAGGCTGTCAATATTAAATCTTGCAGCCCTGGAGAAAAGAAGGGAAAGAAATCTTGCAGCCCTGGAGAAGAGAAGGAAAAGAAATCTTGCCACCCTGGAGAAAAGAAGGGAAAGAGGTGATCTGATTAATGTGTTCAGGGTTTCCAAGGAAGGGACTAGAAAATTTTGACAGAGATGATATGTTTTTGTGGGACGAAAGAGATTTGAGAGGATACGGAAGAAGTTGAAGAGGACCACATGCAAGACAGCTATCAAGAAGTACAGCTTCCCATACAGATCAATTAACTGTGGAATAACTTGGATGCAGGGCCATATTAACCCATGGCCGGGCCCCCAGGCTTTCAGGCCCACTCCGGCACTTCAATCTTTCACCCCACTGCAGCTGACGACTGACCCTGGTATGGTAGATACGTATGACACCGCAGTACATAAATCCATTTTGACAGTCTCGTGAAGAATTCTATTCGCAATTTTTTCACAGTGCCTCAGCAAAAAAAAAATTGGCGGGCCCCTAGTCCCTGCCAGGTCCCTAGGCTTCAGCCTCGTCAGCCTTATGGATGATACGGCCCTGGCTGGATAAGGAGGAAGTACATGCCAAGAATATTCACGACTACAAAGCCAAGCTGGATAATAGTAGTTTTGGAAACGGAAAGTACAAGCTGAGCTCTTTTCCTGTAAATCACAACTAGATGAATAGGGACACTGCTACATAGAGGCTCCTTATAAATATTAGAACTGCCTTCATTTATATGGATGAGGACGAATTAAAAAGTTAATTGTGGATATGATCCACCCTAGATTAGAGCATGTATGCTATGGTGGTGCGGCTTCTACACCATAAAGACAAGAAAGAAGATCAAGCAAATACACAGAGAGGCCACCGGGGTTATTCCGTGTCTGGCAGATGACTTGTGGAAAGAGATTGGAGAAATTAATATTACCATCATTGGGAGAAAGAGGAGATTTGATGGCAGTGTACTGAGCAATGACCTTGATATTGATAGGTCATTACGAGCGAGCGCGAAGCGCTCGTGAGTCCTCACTGGATACGGGATTTTTCTCATATCTAGCGGCCAACCCGACCCGACCGACCGTCACGCTTTTCAGGAGCTTATATCTTTGGAATCCCACTTCCGATTGACAAGCGGTCTTCGCCATCTGATGGCCCCATTCAATCCCTATTCGCGCCTACAGACAAATTTCCTTGCTATCGGGTTTCTACGGGCTCTGTCGTCCTTCGCCGATTAAGGCGTCTTACTGGTTATATGCTATTTCAAAATTGATCTGTAGTATACAACATGGGTCCAGTATATATGGATGGGTGTGAACTTAAGAGGGTTGCAGTACAACATTTTTGGGGGTTATCATAGATGAAAACTTGAATTGGAAAAATCATATTCAATCAGTCTGCTTAAAATTGTCAAAAACTTGTGGAATATTATACAAAATTTGTTACAATCTAACAACTGATGCTTTAAAAAGTATGTATTATTCCTTGTTACGAGCGAGCGCAAAGCGCTCGCGAGTCCTCACTGGATACGGGATTTTTCTCACTTAGTGGCCGACCCGACCCAACCGACCATCACGCTTTCAGCGGCCGACCCGACCCGACCGACCATCACGCTTTCAGCGGCCGACCCGACCCGACCGACCATCACGCTTTTCAGGAGCTTATATCTTTGGAATCCCACTTCCGATTGACAAGCGGTCTTCGCCATCTGATAGCCCCATTCAATCCCTATTCGTGCCTATAGACACATTTCCTTGCTGTCGGGTTTCTACGGGCTCTGTCGTCCTTCGCCGATTAAGGCGTCTTACTGGTTGCTCTGATTAGGCATTCCTTGATGGAAGGTCAAGGTCCTGGAGAGTGGTGAGAGCACACACACCTGGTCCTCCTTTAACGCACTAGTTATGTTCTTGGAAAATCATGTGTTAAACTAATCCCATCTTTCCATGGCTTTCTTTAAATTTCAGAACAATTTTGTACGTTACTTAAAATTTTTCTAGTGTTGAGCGAATTTCTATTTTTATTTTATTTATTTTAGTATATATATATATATATTATATATATATATATATATATATATATATATAAAATATATATATATATATATATATATATATATATATATATATATATATATATATATATTTAGAGTATATACGGGCAGGAGATTTTCTCTGAGACAGATCTCGTTAAAAGTGATAGTTAGTTCAGCGTTTATTATCTTTTTCAAGATATTTTCTCTTTGTCTTAAAGAGTCTTCATGAGGTTCTTTCTCTCTTCATTGCTGGGCCTCGTTCGGTGTCTTCTGTTGTTATTAACTGCCCCATCACTAGGGATATTTAGAGCATAGCTATCACTTTTAACGAGATCTGTCTCAGAGAAAATCTCCTGCCTGTATATGCTCTAAATATCCCTAGTGATGGGGCAGTTAATAACAACAGAAGACGCCGAATGAGGCCCAGCAATGAAGAAAGAAAGAACCTCATGAAGACTCTTAAGACAAAGAGAAAATATCTTGAAAAAGATAATAAACGCTGAACTAGCTATCACTTTTAACGATATATATATATATATATATATTTGAAATTCTGAATTTACATAATGTAACGTTGCGTTGAACGAGCCGAGCTCTCGGTGTAAACCCAAAATTTGAGACAGGAGAGAGAGAAGCCCTCATTATAGACTAGTATCCCTAATAGCATCATATCATTATAGACTAGTATCCCTAATAGCAACATAGGGAAAATCTGTGAAAAATAATTAAAGTGAGATTGACGAAATCTATGGAAAGAAATAAGGTAAAAAGTAATATGCAATTAATTTTGATTCAGGAAAAGGTCTTCTGCTCCAAACTTCTGCTCCATATTGAACCAGAAAGGGAAGGACAGGTGGACTGTGCATACTTGGATATGAAAACCACATTTGATAAGATCCCATACAAGAGACTGTAATGGAAACTGGAAAATATTGGCGAGTTAAATATGAAACTTGTGAAATGGATGCAAGGAAGTCCCTGCCAGGTGCAGGGCACTTCCCTGCCCTCAATAGGCACTCGGGCTTGCAGGCCGCTCAGAACACATCACGGATCACTCGTGTGATCATAAAAGCGAGCGAATCATTTTAAATAAAGCCAAAGGGTACTATAAAAGATCGATCTTATAAGCAAAATCTCCCAAAGCAAGGCATCGTATATCGTGAGAACACTGCACTGTAAAGTAAGGCATCGGATGACGAGGGATGCCGGTGCTGATCTTGTGTTGTATCCTGAAAGATCCTGTTGCTGTGAAGTAGAGGGAACAAGTGACACTGATTCCCGGGGTAGTGGAGTGTCCTCCATGCAACACGCAGGTGGAGTGGCTGCCACGGGGATACAAGGAGCACAGACATGCTAATAAAGGCTGTTCTCTTATTTCTTATATTTTCTGTCATTTTCTCTCTGTTGCCCTTTTTCTCTTTCTTCTTGATCCTTTATGCATTCTTTTACACCCTCAGTGTTATAGGACAGTGAATAGCTGCGAGCGTGAAGCAAAACCACCTCTCTCTTTCTCTCTCTCTCTGAGCTGAATGCTCACTAAATCTGCTCCACTCATCCCAGACATGATGCACTGGGAAGCAGGGTTGACTAGTACAGATGTGTTCTGAAGAGTTTCTTCAAAATATATGCAGGTTCTTTTTTCAACGCTAAAACATTACACGAATACCACTTTGCAAGGTGATTCCATATACAAGAGTAAGGGTTAAATTTCAAACCATAACTTGGCAGATATGGCAAATATAGATGTAAATCTTTGTCAAAAAATTACTAGATGCTGTCTACGATTATTTTGCAGAGTGATATTTTCCGTCAACTCCCCCACTGACTGCTACCCTGAAATATACACCTATGCCTTGTTTAACACAACATTTACATTCCTGAAAATTTGTGCGTTGTGCAAAATGCGTTACACAGATTCTATTTTGCCATTGACTCCCATTGCATAAGTTGAGATACTTTCTTCAGACCAAAAATCACATTCTGTCCAAGTCATAAAATGCAACTATAAATATATTTGTAGGCACATACACATCAATATGGAAGTTGAATATTTTCACAAAATAGAGAGGAGTTGAGGCTTGAGGTGACACAATGGTGGTTGGGAGGTGACAACAGAGTGACTGGGGGAGGAGGAGGGAGCATCTAAGTCTAGTTTAGTTTCTATGTTATAGATTTTCTACACTCCTTAGGCTTAGGGTCACCAGCACTACCACTACCACCATGCCTACTAGACGCTATGCAGTCTTTTTGCTCTAAACAGTATGAAAGGAAGTGCAGCAATAATCCAATGCAGTGGCGACCTGTATGTAAACAAGACCACAAAAATTCAACATGGAGGTGAATTTTTACTTTTAACACCCAATGGTATTTGGTTAAAACTGATATTACAGTGTGCTTTTAGAGATTTCGGATGATAAGTCACCATAAAAAAATGCCTGAAATACTGAGAAATAATTCTAAGCCCATGTTTTAACCTCCTAACACGTAACCACCTGTTTTTATCTCCTAACCAAACGTATCCCCATGTCTTGACCTCCTAACCTAACCCAACCCCTCATAAGTGTCCACGGCAAGGGAATATGCATATGGTGCAGGTCACAACAAGAAGAGTAAGACATAAATAAACACTACCCTCTCTCCTTCCTAAAAAAAAAAAAATCTAATTTTGTAATTATATATATGTGTATTGATTTGTGGCAAACTCATAAAGCTTCTCAGAATCCATTCCGATAAACAAAAATCCATCCTCCCAATTGTTTAGAGTATTAAGGTGCAATAGTAAATTACAGTATTTCAGACTTCACGATCCCTTGCTTTACGATATTTTAATAATGCAATCAATATAATTTAGTTCCCTTTACTCTTTTTACAATGGCTCTCGCTCACTTCCACAATCGTGCAAGTGATCCGTGATGTCACTGAGCGGCCGGCAGTTGCAGCGCCCCGACACCAGCCCCGCACGGCCCGGAAGAGTTTAGGTTTGGAGTACAAGCTTAACATTGCTGAACCTTTCCTCCCTTATCGACCCTTCTATTTAGTAACCCCCCTCCCCCCCTCCAATGATGATGATGATGATTACGAGCGAGGGTTTCAGGAGACAAGGCGGGTAAGTTTCAAATATCTATTTATCTATGCAAATTAGCTCAAGCAATGATTTCAAAACAGTACAGAGCATAAAGCATCATGTATATAGCCTAGAGGGGTGTTAGGACATCCCTATAGAACAGGTCTAGGAATGCACCCTTACTAATCCCACGTCACCTCAAGTTTGATATACAGCCAAATTCTCAACATCCGACCTCCAAACATCCGACTTGTCCAAACAACTGACTTTTTTCACCACCACATTGTGTCTTGTTTTGGCCATTTATTTTACTTGGTTTTTTTTTAGCTTTTAGAAAACATTGATTTGTGGCTTTATTTATGCATGAATTTTACTTTCGCGTATACCACTGGATCGGCCTTCAAGAGCTGCATCTTTTATGTTCTATACCATTTTGTCCTTACGTTTATGGTTACTGTGATATCCGAACATCCGACTATTCCAATTATCCGACCTACCTTCGGTCCTCCCAAGGTCGGATAATTAATACGTAGCTGTACACTCAAACCTCGGCTATCGCGCCTAATGGGTGCCGCTATCGGCGCGCGATAGCCGAAATCGCGATAGCCAAACACTATAACTAATGGTAATAATTCTAATTGGTGCCAGGATCCCCAAGATGGCAACATATTTTACAATTTTGTTTTAGTTTTTTGGTATTTTAAACCAGAAATTGAGTATGAGGTTAGATGTGCTCTTTTCTTATACATGTTGGTGTGTTAGGAATGATGGTGACATTCAAAATTGTCAAAAATGCTTCATTAGGTTAGGCTAAGAATTTTCCAGAAAAAGTATGTCATTCCCGTAGACTTTATGGGAGTTGTATTTTGCTGTATTTTTGGCCTATGTCATCCCATAGAGTGTTCACTGGATATATTTTATGTCATCCACATAATCTATTCCCAGCACAAAACTTGTTTGCACTTTCCCCTCCCAAAGCCTCCCATTCATGAGAGGTCTCCAGGTTTGTTATGGAGGGGGATAACAGCCACCCACCGGGCAGGCCAAGGAAGACATGGAGGCAGTGTATTGAAGAGGATCTGGCAGCATTGGACATTGAAGAACTTGACGCAATGGATAGAGATAGTTGGAAGCGTATCATAGGCCGTCTAACCTCGTAAGATATTATGGGAAAATCTGACGTTAAACAGAAAGAAGAAGACCCTAAATCAGCAACACTAAATGTAGAAATGTTGACAGTTTCAAGGGTATGATCATAACCCTTGGGCAGTCATAGTCTCCATTTCAATGTTATAATGATTGAAAATTATACCATTATCATCACAACATGACATAATCTACTGTATGCACGGTCTCGTCTTTGTATATATATGGACAGCCGACTAGAATGTTTTCCTCGGGCCGCCATGTTTGACTAGCGGCGGCAGCCCCAAAACCTGTCTGTAAAGAGGCCATGGTGCTCCCCGGCACATTTAAGGCTTTATCAGTACTGCTAAAACTTTAAAAGTTTTGTGAATAACCATTTAGTGCTTAACGGTCAAATATTAGTTAATCAAAATTTCTTGGCCTGAACAGCTGTTAAGGTTCAGTAACAAATGTGTGTATGCAGCCCCTGACATCATAACAAACTAACCTGCAAGCCCTGGCTAGGTCTGACCACGACTGGCAAACCTAGTGCGATAGACCTGTTTGTGCAGATATACAAGGTGCGAGAGCAGTAAAACTTGGTAGCTTGATGTGCTATCGCCGAGGTTTGGTTTGAGGACACGGGGGCAACATGAGCCTTGTAATCACAGGCGCCAGTCACTATAAAAATCCTGCCTGCACCTTCACCGGGGGTATATAGCCCTCAAGTGAACCTCCACGGCCTGCAAAAAAAAAAAAAAAAAAAAGGTATGCGTGATAGCCGTAAAACTCGATAGGTTGATGCGCTATAGCCGAGGGTTGAGGTACATTCAGGTAAGCGTGATAGCCATAAAACGCGATAGCCGAATGCGCTATAGCCGAGGGTTGAGGTACTACATTCAGGTAAGCGTGATAGCCATAAAACGCGATAGCCGAGGGTTGAGTGTACAATGGTTCGCTACCATTGACCCATCGCTACAAAAGAGCATAGCCTCATCGTATTATGAGGGAATACTGTAATGCCAAATACTTAAAAATGCCACATAATGCCAAATACAAAAATGCTTATTGACATTAGAATATGGAGAAATAAGATGAAGACAAATACAGTACACAAGTAACCACTAAGAAAAGTTTCTCCTGTAAAAACTCGAGCAAATATCTTCCCGGGAATTATTTGAATGATAAAAAAAATCTGCAAATCTGGACGTCTCGGAGCTACGAATTGCAAATCTTCGCTGTATCAAAATTCCCACACTAGCCAAGCTAAAATCCACATAAGTGACAACAGCTCTCCGCTCAGCCATAGACTCAACTCTCTATCACTTTGTTTTTTGGTTGTTTTTTTTTACATTTGTGCCTATAGCGCGTGTAGGCAGTGACCTCCAGGGCTCAGATGGTAGGCCCTGGAGGTTCAGTCGAGGGCTGTGATGGTTGGCCCTCACCCGTGGTGGCACAGGCAGGATTTTTATAGTGACGCCTGCGATTAGAGGCTCATGCCGCCCCCTTGTGTCCTCCAATGCACACGCAATCGAAGGTAGAGTTAATGGGCAGCATGTGGGTGTTCTTAGGCCACTCGATGGTTGCAGAAAGATCTCTAGTGGATATTTGCCCTCATCCGGGATTGAACTCGGGTCATCGAACATGCCACTCGAAGACTCTAACCACTCTGGTATCGCCTCCCCAAAAGCACTAATGGAGGGTGGAAATTTGTCATCATCTTCTGATGGCGAGAAGCCCCTTGCTGCTCCTCCTGGCCATGGACGTGGCCAGGGTAGTGGAGGTGCAAAGTGTTAGTGAAGCAAACACTTGTCAGACACTTTAAGGATAGTGATACTGATCCAGATGACCCACTAGTCTACTTCACTGAACTGTGGTAACAAAAGTGTGGTTATGCAGAGGTCACACACTTTCCCACCGTCCTCGCCTCACTCAGCCTGCTTGATTGCTAGGTTGCCTTTAAGACTTTTCTACCGATGTACAAGAGTTTCCTCTCCACCACCTCTAGTTTCTTAATCAACGAACAAAGCAACAAAACTTGCAATTCTTGCACGTATTCATACAACTGTTAATGCTTCACAAATTCCTGTTACTACTAGAAAGTAGCTGACTCAAGTTAAGGAAGCCGTTTGCTTTTTACTACTGGCAGTGATGTATATATATATATATATATACATTAAACTCGCAAGGGGTTAACCCATAATGACTGCCACGACATCAATTATATGACCTTGCAGGATGGGGCTTTTTTTTTTATACAGTATCAAGGAATAAGCCTTAACATGCATAAATGGATGGAAATGGATGGAAAATTAAGGCGAAAAAAACAGCTGGTGTAACAATTGGTTTGGTATTGTGACCTCAAGTGTCTGCTGGGGAGAGTGCAACCTGCCTTGTCCCTCCATGATCGTCATTACTGACCTGGAGCGTGGCTGGGAAGCAAGAGTGCTTGTTTCAAGGCTTGGGTGGGTGGAAGACAGGACAGGTCACAAGGATGTCATGGTGCCCTATTTCACCATAAATTATGACAGCAAATGGCCGGATGTTACGTTAAGACACCTGTCTCCTGACGCACAAAACGTAGCCCACAGCGTTAAAAGTGTTGCTAAGCTTGGCAGTGGAGCGAAACACTTCCAACACCTTAACCAGAGCTTCTTGTAGTCCATTCCAGGCATCTATACTGCTATGGAGAAAACTTTATTTCTTTGTGATACTTAAACATCTTCATTTTCTCACTTTTTCCCTTAAATATCCCGCCTCTTTTCTCTTCTGAATGGCACGTCTTGTCTCTTCTGAATGGCACGCCTTGTCTCTTCTGAATGGCACGTCTTGTCTCTTCTGATGGCACGTCTTGTCTCTTCTGAATGGCACACTTGTCTCTTCTGAATGGCACGTCTTGTCTCTTCTGAATGGCCATTCAGAAGGCAATTCAATTGTTTGAAAATGACATTTTCTGAATTGCTTCTATGCTGGCCAATGCCACAGTCTATAATTAGGTGGTGTTCATTGTTTTCATTTTTGTACATAGGCATTATCTCAGCTTTTGTCCACTCTTTAGGGACTTTCCCTGATCTCAGCCAGTCAATCTTTGGTTTGACCAGAACTTGTCTACATTCCTTCAGCATATGACCTGACACTCCATCTGGTCTTATTGTTTTTCTTTCTTCTAATAGTTTCAATAACTCATCCATGCTTGTCTCAATTTTCCATAACCAGTCTCCTTGCACTCTCCCTGCTGTAGCCTGAAATCCATTTCTTTCCAGATAGGGACCACATCCAGTTTGAACTTCATCATGGCGAGAGAAACGCCACGCTTTCCTCGCTTTTGCCACGCTTTCCTTGTTTATCTTTCCATTTATATATCTAATATGAGCAGATGGAGTTCTTCTTTGCATTTATAATCGATGTTTTTCTCAAATTAATTTTTTCTCTTCTTATCCTAACATATTCATTTCTTGTTCGTTTATAGTCTTCTCTAGTTCTCTAGATTGGTGCTCATTTCATCCTCCTTCACGCATCATCTCTTTTCTTTGCCTTTTCATACTTTACATGAACCATTCTTTTATTCCGTTTTCCTTCACTGTGTATAGTTTTTCAATTCAAAATTAATTAGAATCGTGAATTGAATTAATCGTGTGTGTGTGTATTTACCTAGTTGTGTTTTACAGGGCCTGAGCTACACTGGTGTGGTCCCGTCTCCGTATCTACATTTATCCAGTCTTTCTTTCAACTGGTGCACCTTATGTGCCGATATCACCTCCTCATTTAGTCCATTCCAAACTTCTACATTTCTATGAGGGAAGCTGTACTTCTTTATGTTGTTCAGGCATCTCCCTTTTGCTAGTTGTTTTGTATGTCCTCTTGTGTAGCGACCTTCTCTTTGTTTCCGAGTCAGTAGTCTCTCATTGTCTGTTTCTTCCATCTTGGTTATCAGCTTAAAAATTGTTATTAAATCTCCTCTTTCTATTCTCTGCTCGAGTGTTGATAACTTTATTTCCTTCAACCTTTCCTCACAAGAAAGTTCTTCTAGCTCTGGTACCATCTTTGTTGCCATTCTCTGGATCCTCTCCAACTTTTTCACATGCTTCTTTTTATATGGGGACCATACAATGGCAGCATATTCCATTTTTGGTCGGATCATTGTAGTAATTATCTTTCTCATCATATTTGTGTCCATGTAATGAAATGCCACTCTAATATTCTTTAACATCCTGTATGTATCTCCAAATATTTTATTGATATGTTTTTCTGGTTGTAGGTTATTCTGCATTATCACTCCCAGGTCCTTTTCTTCCTGAACCTTTGTAATTATTTCATTTCCCATTTTATATGGCCTTTTATATCTCTTCGCTTTTTCCAATTTCCATCACATGAAACTTATTAACATTAAATTCATTTCCCATCTTTTGCTCCATTCGTAGATCTTGTTCAGGTCATTTTGTAGTGTTTCACAATCTTTATAGCTTTTCATTTCTCGTAATAGTTTTGCATCATCCGCAAATAGACTAATATAACTATTTATTTCCTCCGTCATGTCATTGACGTAAATCGTGAACATTATTGGTGCCAAGACTGATCCTTGTGGCAGCCCAATAAATACCTTTCTCCATTCAGACTTTTCATCCTGCACTACTGTTCTCATTTATCTTCCTCTCAGATAACTTTCCATCCAGGTTTTGATCAGCCCTGTGATTCCTCCTAGATTTTCCCATTTCCAAAGTAGCCTCTCATGTGGAACTTTATTAAATGCCTTTTTAAGATCTAGATATACACAGTCTGCCCAGCCATCTCTTTCTTGTGTTGTATCAATTACTCTTGAGTAAAAGCTTATTAAGTTGGTCACACATGATCTCCTCCTCCTAAAACCCTACTGCCGCCCTGTTATTATACCTTCATTTTCTAAGTATTCCGTCTATTGCTTCTTTATTATTTTCTCACATATCTTGCATACTGTGCTAGTCAAAGACACTGGTCTATAATGCAGTGGTTCATCCTTCTTCCCATTTTTATAAATTGGCACTGTATCTGCTCTCTTCCACTCCTTTGGCACTTTCCCTGTTGTTAATGAGCACTTTATTATATCATAGACTGGTTCAAACAACTGCTTTCTGCACTCTTTTAAAACATAACCCAACACTCCGTCTGGTCCCAGTGCTTTCCTCTCCTCCAATGCCTTCTACAATTCACAAACTTCCTCCTTCTCTATTTCTATTGTCCACTCCTTTCTCACTTTTTTCATTCCTTGCGGTTCGTTGAATTTTAATAATACTTGCTGAAAGTTTTTATTTAGAATTTCACTCAATATTTTTGTATCTTCATATATCATATTACCTTCTTTCAGTCTCTCCACTTTGTCCTTATGCTTGAGTCTTCCATTGATAACTCTGTAAAACAGTTTGGGTTCTTCCTGACACTTTTCAACTCTATCCTTCTCATAACTCTTCTCTTGCTCTCTCCTGAGGCACACATATTCATTTCTTGCTAATTTATAGTCTTCTTTATTTCTTTGTGTCTGATTTTTCTTTACTTTTTTCCATGCCTCATCCCTTATTCTCTTTGCCCTCCCACATCTTCCATTAAGCCATTCTTTCTTTCCCTTTTCTCTTGGTGTATATAGTGGTACGTGTTTTTCAACTCCTTTCTCGTACATGCTCAGAAAAATGTTGTATTTCACTCGCACGTCAGTCACTCCTTTCATTTCTTCCCAGGCAATTTCTTCATAGTATTTTTTCAGTTCTTCCACGTTAGTTTTTCCAAAGTCTCTTCTGCTCCTTTTGTACAATTCATCTTCCTCCTTTATTTCCTCTTTCGTCTCCATTTCTAAGATTATGTGGTCACTTTTTCCAATAGGGCAGCCATAATGGATCTCATTTGCTAGGTCTATACCCTTTGTCTACTTTGACTCTTTTTCTTCTTTCCAATTATTTACTAAACCTTTCATCACATGGTCCACTTGTTCTTTGACCATTTTTGCTCCATTCTCACCTCCCTGTGCGTGTGTGTGTGTGTGGCTCCTAGTGACTATTCATTTGATCAATCTTTACTTTGAACTCCTAAATACTCTTAGCTTCTACTATTTTGCTGTCCAGGTGTGTAAGCTTCTGCATCGGAAGAAAATTTTTTAACCCCTTGAGACCCAGAACATAATTTCCATTGTAATTTGGGTACCATTAGATGATTTGTAGTGACTATAAGTAATATTCTATAGCTATGACCTGTTTAGTATCCTTGTCCACTAACTCATTTGGTATATTCAGTGACTTTAGGTTATTTTATGGCTGACAACAGACTGATTTTATATAGCCAAGGAAAGATCTGGGCTTGAAGGGGTTAAGAGATCTGATTTCAAGACTATTAAAAAGTAGCGATGAAATTTGCCATGAAAGTGAGAATGTCCGTCACACTCGGGTCATTGATATAAACAAACATTTTCTGTCTTTTGATTTACTATTAAGCAAAAATATATAACTTAAGTTTCAGAGTAACCTTTATTTGGTTTTCAAAATTATTAGCTTGTTAAACATTAGGTAAATTTTTCTTTCAGTTTTCCTCCCTAACAGTCTTCCTCTTGCAACCTTACTTTTGTTGACTATGAATTCCACAACATCTCCAGTATTGACAGCTACACAGAGTTATACAGCTACAGTAAAACCTCTCATATGCGGACTAATTGGGCCAAGGAGTGGTCCGAGTAATGCAAGGATCCGAATAATGGGGGGATTATATATGGGGGGATATGTATACAAAAAAAAATAATAATAAAAAAAAAAAAAAAAAAAAAGAAAATAAAAAGAATTAGGTGTATAATATAGCTAGGAAATTTCGACCCCCTAAAAAAAAAAAAAAAAAAATCTAGGTGTATTATATAGCTAGGAAATTTCGACCCCTAAAAAAAAAAAAAAAAAAAAAAAATCTAGGTGTATTATATAGCTAGGAAATTTCGACCCCTAAAAAAAAAAATATCCGAATAATGTGAAAGTCCGAATAATGAGGGTGCGAATACGAGAGGTTTTACTGTATTATGAGCCTTATCTTCTGCAATTTTCTTAATATTTCTTGCAAAACCCTGATTGTGATACTTGGCTTTCTGATCAAATTTGCTAGCTTCTTTCTTTAATGCAAGTGTATGACTAGCTTGTATAACATTCACATCACCGCATACTCATGTTATCACTCTTCTGCCATACATACATAGCACATCTCCACTTGGTCACATCATCACATTTTCACTCTTAGGACAGGATGTATATTTGTGTTTTCCTCCCACTAAACAATCTGTACTATCCAAATGTCAATCAAAATTTCCAACTGTACCTGTAAGTCTGTATGATATATAACTTTTCTAATCAATTTGTATTCTTGCATTTAATCCAATAACTTGACATGCCACCATACATCATCAGAAACCAATCATTTCCATTGCACTGACTTGCCTTGGTTGATGATAATAAGAATTGCAGCTGCAGCTCAACCTTTACTAATCATTTTAATCCAGATCAATAATTTCAAATTATTCCCCAGTGAAGAATAGAATTGAATCTTGAAGTTTCACAAAGAAAAACAATTCCCAAAAGAAAGCTATTAGGGAGACAACTGAGCAAAAATGTTCAATGACTTTAATATCTTTTAAATGTTCATGCTAGATTGCAATTCAATTCAGTGGCGCCGCCAGAAAATGTTGCCCAGGGTGGCCAAGGCTGGACAGAAATCTAGTGTGGGGTGACCAGGGTGGCCAAGGCTGGACAGAAATCCAGTGTGGGGTGACCAGGGTGGCCAAGGCTGGACAGAAATCTAGTGTGGGGTGACCAGGGTGGCCAAGGCTGGACAGAAATCTAGTGTGGGGTGACCAGGGTGGCCAAGGCTGGACAGAAATCTAGTGTGGGGTGACCAGGGTGGCCAAGGCTGGACAGAAATCTAGTGTGGGGTGACCAGGGTGGCCAAGGCTGGACAGAAATCTAGTGTGGGGTGACCAGGGTGGCCAAGGCTGGACAGAAATCTAGTGTGGGGTGACCAGGGTGGCCAAGGCTGGACAGAAAGCTAGTGTGGGGTGACCAGGGTGGCCAAGGCTGGACAGAAAGCTAGTGTGGGGTGACCATGACATAACCATTACAAAATATGGTTATATTTATATTAAATCTCGTTGACTCAGATCTGGTGTGGTCACAAGAGTGGCCAATGGTTGTTCATGGGTGGCTGTGAGCCCTGCGTCCACTACTGGTTCCATTACCATTTTTCTTGAATTAAAAGCCACGCAATACTCTTAATACGCAGAATCTAGATTTTACTTCAAAAAATCTAATTTGACTGTGTGTGTATTTTATTTACCATGGTCTTGATCACACACTGGACTCTCTATCACCAGCTATCACCCTTTCAGTAGGAAGCTTAGAGTTCACAGAGCCTGTCTTTGGGTGAGGCTGGACAACACCGGCTCACGAGACACAAAGCGCCTCGCTCTGTTTACCAATGAAAAATCTAAGACATATGACAGGCCTTGAACCCTGGACCCATACCCTCCCCCCAAATTTCATCCACTGCCCAGGGGAGTGTGGTGTGTGGTGGTGGTTGTGATGTTGTGTGAGCGGTTGCTGGTGTGTTTGTGGTTGTGTGTGGGTGTGTGTGTGTGTGTGTGTGTGTGTGTGTGTGTGTGTGTGTGTGTGTGTGTGTGTGTGTGTGTGGTGTACACGTGCATGTGAGTGTGCAGATACATGGAATTTGCCATGACATTCAGTAAACCCATCCTTTAGACTTCAGTATTTATTTATATTCAAAGTGTCAATGAGATTCATATTTTACAAAGTTAACTTCCTGGTAATGCTGCACTTAATTACAAAGCAGTATAAAACTATCACAAAAGAAACTGAACAGGTCAGGTCACAAAAGAAAGAACATGCACATGAAAGCCACTCTGTTATATCTCACAACAATTAAAGTAAAGTGACAGATTGTACAAAGTTGACACTTGCCAACCTGTTATCTAGGACTATACTCATCATTAAAAACAGAATGACTAATGCACATCAAACTAAGAAAAATGATTGCAATTACTCACTCTGACGGGCAGCAACATAAAAATTATGGGGAGTGTCTTTGATTATGATTATGCAAATCACAGACACCTCCACAAGCATCGTTTTTATAATGCTAAGGGGCGCATCAGACTACACCTCACCAAGAAAGCAAAATGTGACTCAGACTTAATGCCACCAAAGTTCTAATTGTAATACATTTCGTTCAATACCAACTCGTTGACGAAGAGCCATAGAGAGATTTTCATGCGTCAGCTAAAATTCATGGAGTGTCTTTGTTTATGTATCATTGTCACATGATCTGAACTACAAAGGAATCCTGCAAAAAAATAGTTTTACAATCAAGATGTCTACTGATTGGCAACACCAACTTACTACACAAGCAGAAGTTGAAAATTGCTAGCACAACTAACTGGGGGCCCGCAAAAGTAAAGTTTAGGAAGTTGTGGCGTGCGGGACCAATGCAAGAGCCAGCCAGTCACCTGTGATTCATGAGCTGGACCATGGTGTGTGGTGTGTGTGCCCATGGGTGTGTGTGTAGGGAAGTCTGTAAATGTTAATCATATGTCTCCTGTATGGAAGAAAACACTAACGGGGTGAATGAGGCAAAGGACAGGAATAAGTAAAGTTAGGAGGCGGTGGTGGTGGAAATGCTCAAAGAAGGACACATGATAAGACTGCGAAGGGGGGGTGGGGGGGGGGGGGGTGGGGGGGATTGGGTGTAGGTGTAATGAGCCAAGGAGAGATGGATGTGGCAGGGGGGGGGGGGGGGGGGGGGGATGGTTAGGTAAGGCAAGGTCCATGGAGGCAGAGACGAGCCGCAGGACGGGTTAAGCAGCAAAGGTTTGGGAGTACTGTGAGGAGTTTGGCATTTTGGAAGTGAAAATGGGAATGCTTGAAGTTGGGAGTTAGAAGTGCGTCAGCTTATTGAAAGCCCGCAGGTTATGCACAGTCTGTCAGCGCCACGCCACTGCTCCCCCTCCCAACAGCCACAGTAGTCATTACAGTTGCAAACAACGGGGAACCCCAACAAAAAAAAATGTAAGAAATAAAATGACTAATCTTGCTGAATGTCTTAGGCACTGTCCTACTCTTGCCTTGGGCCAATTTTCCTTGGTAAACAATGCCCCCCATCGGCTGGTTTGAAGATTAACACCTTGTTCTCAGTTTTGCACCGGGCGATGGCTTTCTATCCATACTCAGGAGATTTGGCATCACAAGTTCAGCTCTTCTACAGAAATTCCCAAGAGTGTGTGTGGTGTGTGTGTGTGTTATTCACCCATGGTCTTGTCCACGTGATTGCACTCGCGAGTCAGACTTGTGTATTCATCTAGTTGTATTTTACAGGGCCTGAACTACACTCGTACGCCCCGTCTCCATAACTGCATTTTCACTTTGCTTCCTTAATGCTTAGTGTTGGGGGAAGCCACCACCCCGGGAGGCAGGTCACAAACCCCCGGTTAACCCCCGGTTATACCTATTCACTGCTGGGTGGACAGGGGCTCGGGTTTTAAGGAGACCGCCCATCTGTCTCCGCTCCGCCCGGGGATCGAACCCGGGACTTCTCGTCCCGGGTTCTTCTTGGGGTTGTGAACCGAGTGCTACCACTACACTACAGAGTGTTGGTGTCTGTGTGTTATGTGACATTTCAGTGTGGAGGTGCAAGACACTCACCCCCGGCATGCCTCCCGGCACTGGCTTCATCATGGGAAACATCCCGTCCGGCCCGCTATTGGCTGTGTCTGCAAGGACAAGAATACATTCAATCAAAATCAGACCCTTTACTTTCCTCACTTATGGGAATGAAGATAAAAAAATAATCAAGTGTCTTTAACAACTGGACATTAAACAAAAACACACAAACACATAAATTTACACAAAAAATACAGTTTGTAGTGTGTAGTGTGTACACAAGTGAGGCTGCCAATCACCAAGTGTTAACTTTTGACTTCCAAATCAAGAAACATAGAATTTTGTCATCTAATATAACATTTAGTGATAGAGAGTTAGGGTGCTTGAAAAAAAATGTAACCTATACCCTTCTGAATGTCTATGTCATATCATATCAACTAAAAGATATAATTTTTCATTATATTATTTCATTAAAGAATAATTGAGAAAATAACACTAAAAGCTAGCACAGTTCATGCCAATGGTTTTCAGTCACTTAAAAATTAACAAACAGGTTCATTAGAAATGTTGTCAACCTGTCGTACATCAGTGATCAAAAACAATATGCATGTATGAGGCAAAAAATACCACAGCCTACTTTTAAAAAAATCAGGTTTTGTTTTGCTAGTAGAATAATGTGTGAATTAAACAGATGACACATTCAAGTGTTGTAAACAAAATCATACAAAGAATAACTCACTCAATTTCCCTTCTGAGATATGTTTAGTGTACAATGCAAGGCTGGCTATTGGCTCCAGTCTTATGTAGTGTTTCAAATCAACAATATCTATCTGCTCATCCTAACATGTTCCTAAAGCTCAACATTTTATACGCGTGGTGTGCCGTTTTCTGCCAAAACAGTACGCCATCAAGGCTCATCTCCTGTATAGTACTGGTCCTGACCAATAATCTTCTGGCTTCAATCTACAAAGGTGAATACTTATTGATCCTCATACCCATGCACACGTACCCGGGAGACACGCTCGGTAGACAACACACACGAGACCTCGACCCCACTCACCTCCGAGCCTGCCGCTCGTCCACAAGCTACCCACGCCCGCCAACACTCCTCTCATCATCCCTGCCACACCACAACGCCTCTACTCATCAATATTCAAGTACAATGTACCACGTCTCCGGTACACCCTTATAAGAGTGAAGGATTGCCACCCTAAGCTCCGGCCTTGAATACGAGGTCACAACTCCTAGGCTTACATCCCGTACCTAGTCTCTGCTAAGTGAACAGTCTCTAGTGTGAAAGGAAACAAGCCATAAGTCTCAGCCTCGCCAGCAAATCACACCAGCATTCCCTCGGCCCTGATGGACCTCTCGGTTGTGAGTGCTGACCACTACACAACCAGCTCGCTACATGGTAATTAGTTAAGGATGGGGGCATACGCGATGCTGCGCGTGGCCTCGGTGCTCATCTCAGTCACATTAGCCTTTGCCCCTGTGGTGGGTGACAACCCGCTACCCCGGGACACAGGGCTAGTGTGACATCCGGTTTACCGCAGTTACCTTCCCAGGTTTCCCCGGGTACCCATTTATCGATCAACCCCGAAAGGAAGGATGAACACCTGGTGGGCTGGCCGCCAACTTGCCATGGCCCGGATTCGAACCAGGGCCTACAGATTCATAGCCAGGCACACTAGCCACTACACCACGTTGGCGACAAGAGGCTACATAGTAATGGTAATGTTGAAATAATAACATACGTGGTAAAAATAAAAATAAAAATAACAACTATAATAATGATGAGGATAAAAAAAATAATAATAATAATAATAATAATAATAATAATAATATGGAAATAAAATATTAATAAGTAAATGAAATCTGAATTAAAACATAAATTTAAATGACTGTCTGTTTCAGTGTTCTCTGTCCAGGAATAACTTCCTAACTGTCAAAGCAACTCGACCTCATCACTCACTCTTTGCTACGTTCACTTTGATCTTACTCTTCTAAACATGTATTTGGTGATCTTCCTCCATATCTGCGACTAGGGACGTGTCACATGCAAACATTAATTGCATTGTTTCACATTTTCTTTAAATTCCATATCCCAGACTTGCTTGCAGATCTCTGATCCTAATCTGACATTTCCACTATTCTATCCAGGTTAGAAAAAATCCTTTACTAGCTTTTTCTGAAAAATGTCCACCTAGTTTCTGGTGCACTCCTCCACAGAACCCTCAGCGGACTCCCTCAGGCCATCAAGCCCACGCCACAGTCTGTGTGGCAAATCTACACAACTCGCAAAAGTTTTCTAGTGAGCTTAGCTAAAGTTATTTGCTTTATACTTGCCAGAGTTCCGTCTAGTCCTTTACAGCCACACATTAGCAACATAAATGCTTCCTATCGTTCTTTAGTTGCCTCGCCCATAACACATGTACCGCATTTCTGTGTATAAGACGTATCTTTGTGTGAGATGCACCTCTGTTTTCAAGACTAACTTCAGGGGAAAATATTTCCAGTTTTTAATAAATACTCATCAACATCAGCAAAATGTATTATTATTCTTTAGCATAATAATTATTTCAAATGAGAGTCAGGCACATTGGGACGCAGAGCAGCACAGGACACTTCATACTCTCATGGGAAACACATTGGGCGTGTTATGGATGATGTGCTGTGAAGGAGGAGAGTTGGGGCTCGGCACATTTTCACATAATTTTTAAGTTTCATATGTGCTAAACCTATTTTAATATATTCATAATTTAGCCCCATTTAACAAACAAACGATCGGCAAATGCGTCGACCAACTAAGCAGGTGCCCCGAGTCTCACGGCTCCTTCCCGCCACTGGCCGCCAGCCTCAGTCAGCCCGGCTCTCAGGATGTTAACAGTGCTCTCTCGCACCTCAGATGTGGTTAAACTACATCACTGAACAATGCCCCTTGTTCACTGAACAATGCCCCTTGTTCACTGAACAATGCCCCTTGTTCACTGAACAGTTCAGTAGAATACCTCTATATATAGACCTTCGTATGTAACAGCCAGCCCTTCTTCCACCCTAATTGTTTGTTATGGTGAGGGTTCACTGTCATGAGATGATGATGATGATGATGATGCAATAGATATTTAAAATGACAAAAAATAATAATTTCTTTGGCTAATCAAAACTTCTTAAAGCTTTTATCAAGCTGTTAACTCAATGACTGTACACACACACACACACCACACACACACACACACACACACACGTATATGAACACATAAATGAATAAACGCATGCCTTTAGGTCAATGTCAAGTTCAGTTACACTGTAATGTACAGCAGGCCACCGCATCACTGTCAGGAATTTAAAGGACTGGGTAATACTGTGAGCATTTCAAAACCATCTGTATTTGCACTATCATTGGCTAATAGTGATGTGTCTGGGAAATGGCAGATATTTTTCTGATCTCATTAAGATCCGCACCCCAGCCAGCTATACTTGGGGTGACCTAACTGGGGCTGCGGCCCCCCAGAACACCCCCTAGTTCACTAACCTAACCTGGACATTGGTTACATAACCTAACCTAACTAGGTTATTAAACCACTCTCACCAACATGAAGATCGGCCACACAAGTACAGCCAGGGTGGCCGATCTTCACGATACAATTTTTCCTCCAAACTATTTATATCAGTTTTGTGTTTATTCTGGAATGACGTCGTTCAGTTTTGTGTTTATTCTGGAATGACGTCGTTCAGTTTTGTGTTTATTCTGGAATGACGTCGTTCAGTTTGTGTTTATTCTGGAATGACGTCGTTCAGTTTTGTGTTTATTCTGGAATGACGTCGTTCAGTTTGGTGTTTATTCTAATGAATCGTTCATTTGTTTACTGAAATCCAGTTTATTCCTGGAATGCACGTCGTCGCTTGTGTTTAGGCATTGCTCCGTTCAGTTTTGGTGTATGAATGAGTCTAGTGTTTAATTCTGAAACAAGTCCTCAAACACTTGGGTATTCAATGGTTCGCAGTATGGTGCTTCTATGCGGTTCAGTTTGTGTGTAAAAAAGCTTCATATAGTTTTAATTCTAGAATAAACGTGTTCAGTTTGTGTTTATTCTGGAAGACGTCGTTCATTTGGTGTTTATTCTGGAATGACGTCGTTCAGTTTTGGTGTTATTCTGGAATGACGTCGTTCAGTTTTGTGTTTGATAAGAAACTAAATGAATACTTAAAAAATGATTTAACTGAAATCCAATAATTTCCCAATGCACTGGTTCCCTGCTCTGTGTGGCCATTGCCTCCCTGTGTTACTGGTGCTGATAACATGAAGTAATCTGAGTGTTAATTACTAAACAAGATCCACTCAAGCACTTGCAGAAAAGTAATCACATGTTCACAACACAAAACACTTAATGGTGCTCTCTCATGCGGGTTCTGATTTAGTGTCGTAAAAAAAGCTTCATATAGTTATAAAATAAAAAAAAATAAAAAAACTGAGCAAATTTTTCTTGTTCAAGTCTCCCACACACACTTGAACAATCTTGTGCCAAGACTTTTAAATCATAACAAGGAACAAAAGTGGACATTGAAAATTCAAATCAAAGTTGCAAGGGGATGTTTCAGATCATAAAAGTCAAGAACTACAACGGAACCCTCAGGTGTCGTGAGTCCAAGCTGCCAATGAGCAGTGGGTACCTGGCCGCGGCGTGGGAGGCAGGCGGGCGGGAGAGAAAGCTCCACTCGACCCTAAAAAAAGTGACCACTGTTACTTTTCACTGTTAAGATTTTATGACTGAATTCACTACAGAGATGAAATCAAGGCAATGATATGATGATGTCAAGATGCCTCAATGCCTCAGCATGATATAAAGATGATATAATGTAATATCAAGGCCATGATTATACACAATATATATATATATATATATATATATATATATATATATATATATAATATATATATATATATATATATATATATATATATATATATATATATATATATATATATATATATATATATATATAGTCGTAAAATAATATATATATATATATATATAGTCTAAAATATATATATATATATATATAAAATATATATATATATATATATATATATATATATAGTATATAGTCTAATAAATATATATATATATATATATATTATATATAATATATATATATAGTCTTAAAAAATATATATTTTATATATATATATAATATATATATATATAAATTATATATATATATATATATATATATATATATATATATATATATAATATATATATATTAATAGTCGTTAAAAAAAAAAATATATAATATAATATATATATAAATTATAATATAAATTATATATATATATATTATATATTATAAAATATATATATTATATAATATATAATATATATATATATATATATATATATATTATATAAAGCACACAGTCTTGAGAACACCTGAACAGGTTTGATAAGGTGCATCTAGCTAACTAACAAATAAATAGGTGCAACAGACTATTCATATAAATCCTTTATAAAATTTTCCTTTTTAGCATACTTTTCCTCATGGCATTCCTGCCTTGCCTCAGCCTAGCAGCTCTGAGGCACCACAATGACTACCTCAACACATTAGGCAGCAATATTCCTCCCTTCCCATCCCTTGATACAGTGTACAGTCTAGCTAAGCACCTAGCTAGCACCTATACAAATACATACCAATGTCTTGTACCAGCATGTAGCACCAATTGGGAAAAGCCCTGGTTTGATATGTACACGCAGCAGATATGCCGTCATTTAATGCTATTTTTACAATGTATCAAACAAACTGTACTTAAGCCACAGGAACTCCCTCATGGGCCCCTACCAGAGCCTTGTGCCACTCAGTCAGGCTGGCAAATGTACACAACAGCAAAGCATTGATGGCACATGAAGGGACACACGCTCTATACGCCCATTCAAAACAAAAAGGTTTGAACTTTACGTAAGAGTGTGCAGATATGAAAGATAATACAAGAGCAAAATATGAATGAACAAATAAGAAAAAGATTTAACCGCTTGAGAACCAGAACGTAATTTCCATTGTAATTTGGCTACCATTAGACGATTGGTAGTAAATATGAGCAATATTCTATAGATATGACCTGTTTAGTATCCTTGTCGACTAACGAATTTAGTATATTCAGTTACTTTTTGTAATCTTATGGCTCGACAACATACTTTTTTTTTTTAGCCAAGGAAAGATCTGGGTGTGAAGGGGTTAAAGGCATTTGAACGAAGGCACAGTAAGATGTAATGGAGTTGCCATCTGGCCGCCACCACATCAAACCAACAAATATTTAAACTTTACCAAACACAATTTCAAGAGAATATTAAATTGATAAAGTAATAACATATGAATGAAGAAATTCAATAACTTTTTCAATAAACAGCAGACAGCAAGCACAACCCTAAAGTGTTTTGAAGAAAGCCTTGGTCTCCCCCTCAATCATAATGGTGTACTGTGTTGTGCGGCTGTATCATAATTGTGTACTGTGTTGTGCGGCTGTGTATCATAATTGTGTACTGTGTTGTGCGGCTGTGTATCATAATTGTGTACTGTGTTGTGCGGCTGTGTATCATAATTGTGTACTGTGTTGTGCGGCTGTGTATCATAATTGTGTACTGTGTTGTGCGGCTGTGTATCATAATTGTATACTGTGTTGTGCGGCTGTGTATCATAATTGTGTACTGTGTTGTGCAGCTGTGTATCATAATTGTGTACTGTGGTGTGCGGCTGTATCATAATTGTGTACTGTGTTGTGCGGCTGTGTATCATAATTGTGTACTGTGGTGTGCGGCTGTATCATAATTGTGTACTGTGTTGTGCGGCTGTGTATCATAATTGTGTACTGTGTTGTGCGGCTGTATCATAATTGTGTACTGTGTTGTGCGGCTGTATCATAATTGTGTACTGTGGTGTGCGGCTGTATCATAATTGTGTACTGTGTTGTGCGGCTGTGTATCATAATTGTGTACTGTGGTGTGCGGCTGTATCATAATTGTGTACTGTGTTGTGCGGCTGTGTATCATAATTGTGTACTGTGGTGTGCGGCTGTATCATAATTGTGTACTGTGTTGTGCGGCTGTGTATCATAATTGTGTACTGTGGTGTGCGGCTGTGTATCATAATTGTGTACTGTGGTGTGCGGCTGTATCATAATTGTGTACTGTGTTGTGCGGCTGTGTATCATAATTGTGTACTGTGGTGTGCGGCTGTGTATCATAATTGTGTACTGTGTTGTGCGGCTGTATCATAATTGTGTACTGTGTTGTGCGGCTGTGTATCATAATTGTGTACTGTGTTGTGCGGCTGTATCATAATTGTGTACTGTGTTGTGTGGCTGTATCATAATTGTGTACTGTGTTGTGCGGCTGTATCATAATTGTGTACTGTGGTGTGCGGCTGTATCATAATTGTGTACTGTGGTGTGCGGCTGTGTATCATAATTGTGTACTGTGGTGTGCGGCTGTATCATAATTGTGTACTGTGTTGTGCGGCTGTATCATAATTGTGTACTGTGTTGTGCGGCTGTATCATAATTGTGTACTGTGGTGTGCGGCTGTATCATAATTGTGTACTGTGTTGTGCGGCTGTATCATAATTGTGTACTGTGGTGTGCGGCTGTATCATAATTGTGTACTGTGTTGTGCGGCTGTGTGTAAAGCTGCGCATTATTCAACTCGTTATTCTTGTTATTCAAGAAAATTTATTGTTAATAATGATGTGCATTATTTCAAATCCGTACAAAAAAAACACGCGTAAAACAAGAGCAGCCTGTGTTGGCTGGCCGCTGACAGGCCCTTGCAAGTCAGTGTTTTGTGTCCGAGGGCTGTGTTGCATCACTGTGGTGCCTAGGTTTTAGGTTGGAAGCAATTACTATGCACTCAAATTTTACCATGAGCTGGTAAACTAAGAGAAAGTTGATTACTTAAGAAATTAAGAAATAAACCATTTCCAAGTGAATGGGGTAAAAGTGTAGCAGATGTGTACCATTAGCTGCTATGGTCTTTTTATTACTCTGAAAAGTTAATCCAACCATAAGCTGGTAACAAGGAGCTTCGATATTAAGAAAGACATAATTTTCTGCTTAAATAGGAACAGGGTGGTTGGTGTTCAGTGCTTACAGGTTTATATCGAGTGTGCACGGCAGCCTTCCAGACAGCCTTGGCGGGCTGTTCTCCTGCTGCAGGAAACTCTCTAAACTCAGAGCCATGGGAGTTTGTTTTATAAAGAATCAGAGTTAAATAAAAAGTACAGAGAGCACTTCTGTACTATTTAAGAATATATTTCATTCACTATTTGTAGTTCAAAATAAATCTTACTGTAAAGATTAATTTTTGTAAACCCCCGAGGACCGCAGCGACAGAAATCCTTTGTTTGCCTCGAGCTGGAGGTGTTAATCAGCCTGTACAAACATCTAATCCCGGTCATTAAAAAAAAACATAACAACGGTCGCTTTTGTTGCAGTAGTTTTCTCCCGGGTTTTGTCTGCCGTCAGAAAACGTCAAGAGGGAAACTACAGCTTTTTGTTTTCAACGTAAACCCGCCTTAGTCCACTCCAGTACAGCAGCTGCACATTATAGATGAAAATAGACAACCACAAGGCGTCCTTCCCTAGCTATCGTCGAGTCACGAAGTCGCTAGTTCACTGGCTTTGGTCATTAGTGATGAAACTCTGCACTGTTTCTATCCTCTCACTAAACTCTTTTTTTTTAAATAGCGGATGTCGGTCTATAAGTCGACCCCCAAATGTTGATGTGTTACTCCAGGTCTAGGCCTATATTACTCCAGGTCTAGGCCTATAGTCCCAGCATAAGTCAAGCCAAAAAAATAAAATCAAAAGCACCTCAAGAAGAACAAGTTCTTATTAAAAAATGTCTACCCTGGTGCAGTAAAATGCTGTAAGCCACTGTATGGTAGGCACTCAAATCATGTGTGGCTAGATGAGTGACTGACTTCCACTTAACAAGCAGTCAGGTGAGTGAGTGAATAAGTGTTTACCGAGTGTAGCAGACCCATAGTTCAATAGCTGGCCGTGTGGTGATTATGGCACAAGGAGCACGCCAATCAGGTGATGCGAGTGTTTACAGTGTCCGGTAGGTCTGACAAGCATACAGTCTGTCAGGCTGTATTCGGTGACTTTATGTTGTATTCCACTTTACAAGTATTAGAAAAGGCTGCAGATGCCCCCATGGCTAGCCAGAAAAAGAAAAGGAAGCATCTATCGCTATCAGTAACTCGGTGTTGAGGTCTGGGGTTACGTAGGCGCTGCACGGCAGCTCAAGCACAGCAGCAAATGTGGATGCACCCATGTTTCTCTCTACAATTCTGTGATTATTTATCCAAAATTATCACAATTTTCATATAATATCTGTGATACCTAAGATGTAGGGATGTGGCGACCCCACCGCCCCCACACTCTGGTCTAGGCCAGTGTGGTGCAGTCAGCCTGGCTGGTTAACCATATCGTCATCCCCGAGACACGGGGCGTAGAATGCATGTGTCCATATTCCATGTGTGTCGTAGGAGGAGACTAAAAGGGATGAGGGGGTTGGGGTGAGTGCCGCCCCTTGACAGTATAATGCTAAAACCTTACAACTATGCAGAGCAGAAGAGAGCCATGAATCTCTGCTCTGAGTTTTGTGCCACCCTGCCCTGCACCTTGGCGAGAAGGCGCTCAATTTACCCAAGAAAGAGTTACTGAAGAGATTGTGTAAAGGTTCTTTGCTGTGAAATTTGAGGGAGAATTAAACTCTAAACTTAAACTCTATGGTGACTATGAAGTTCACAAATTAATGAATGAACAGCTGAAAAAATACACCAGTCAGCAAGTGCAGATTCCTTTGTGATCACTTTTGAGTCTTGCAATTATTGGTTGTCATGTATAGCGGCGGCTCATGCCCACCAACGAGCCGGCTAAGATACTCTTTGTATATTTCATTCATTTTCATCAGATTCTTACTTTTTGCATTTATCTTCTAATTATTCATTGTATGTTTAGTCTGAATTCTCCATTAATTACTTTATAGTGTTTGGTGCATCAAGAATCTTAAATTAGATCAAACATGAAACACATCCTACTTTATAAAATGATGTAACCTTGCCTTAGATATTATTTCAGGAATCCAAAGTAGACTAAATAAGTTCAGAAAGAGTCTGATTCTGGTTTTACATTATAAATTCAGGTAATAATTCCTTTAGAGCCTTACACTGCCTCCCTCTAGAGTCACGTTGTAAACAGACATCGACGGCAACTCAAAAAGATTCTCACTGCATTTCCTAATCATTTTCAACAAAATTCTACACTCAACATTTATCTCGGCACGTAACCAAGGTTTGTGGAAGGGCCGATTAGATTTCTTCTTTAAAAATAATGGAAAATTACCTCCACCTACAAGAAACTTGGAGATTTATGACGAATCTTCAATTATAAATATCTTATCTAGTTTCATGTACATACACATATTGGTCACTAGGCCTTGATTCGTAAACCTAAAAAATCCAAAAACTTATAAGATAGCTACTCTGAGGCCTTGGGATTAGTGTGTGTGGACCTGCATCCCTGTGCCGTCATACTACAGTAAAACCTCTCACATCCGGACTAATTGGGCCAAGGAGTGGTCCGAGTAATGCAAGGATCCGAATAATGGGGGGATTATATATGGGGGGATATGTATTTATAAAAAAAATAAAAAAAAAAAAATAAAAAAAAAATCAACGTGTATATAGCTAGGAAATTTCGACCCCTAAAAAAAAAAAAAAAATCTGAGTGTATATATAGCTAGGAAATTTCGACCCCTAAAAAAAAAAAAAAAAATCTAAGTGTATATATAGCTAGGAAATTTCGACCCTTAAAAAAAAAAAAATCCAAGTGTATATATAGCTAGGAAATTTCGACCCCTAAAAAAAAAAAAAAATCTAAGTGTTTATATAGCTAGGAAATTTCGACCCCTAAAAAAAAAAAAAATAATAAAAAAAAAATAATAATAATAATAATAATAATAATAAATAAATAAATAAATAAATAAAAAAGAGGAGGTCCGAATAATGTCAAAGTCCGAATACGAGAGGTTTTACTGTACTATCTTCAAACATTACGGCTGAGAACCTGCAGCATTAGTGTGCGTCAAGCTGTCATACTCATGGTGACTGTACTGACCTTGAGGACTGGGCATGATGGGAGTGCCGGGGCCGGGGGGACCTCCGGGGCCGGGTGGTCCCTGGGGCAGAACCAGAGAGTCGGTCACACAGACACGGATACTAAGCACTAAATATCCATCACATGACGGATTCAAATGTCTCTATATCTATATCTTTTGGGGATATCAAAAGGCACCATTGTGCAAAATTTGGTGCTTGTAGAAAAAAGTGCACAATTCCACTCATAGGGGAGAGCGGGGCAGGTTGCATCATTGCCTCTAACTCGCATGTAATCACACGTACATCGTCTTAATACTACTACTACTACTACAATAAACTACTACTACTACAACTACAACAACAATAATAATAATAAAAAAAGTTACTGCGAGTTACGAGGCAACGATGCAACCTGCCCCGCGCTCCCCTAATGATTACGTCTCCGCAGGGCTACAGAGAGTCACTCACCATCATGCCGCCGTAGGTGCCCGGCGAGGAGGAGGAGTAGCTCATGGGCTGGGGGAAGAACAAAATCTCATGTATATGATGAGCTCTACCATGTTAAAAGAATATAATGAGTGATATTATATAGCAACATCTTGGCCAAAGGAAGAGTTACTAGATCTTTACTGCTACTGCAGACAAATGGCTTGGACTCTATCAAATTGTTTTCACTAAGATTCGAACATGCTCCTGAAATGCTCTTGCCTATTTCATGGGATGTTCACTGCTTATGGGGAAAAAATGGACCCTAATCTATTTCATGGGATGTTTACTGCTTATGGGAAAAAAATGGACCATAATCTATTTCATGGGATGTTTACTGCTTATGGGGAAAAAATGGACCATAATCTATTTCATGGGATGTTCACTGCTTATGGGGAAAAAATGGACCATAATCTATTTCATGGGATGTTCA
Source organism: Chionoecetes opilio (assembly GCA_016584305.1). Taxonomy (NCBI): domain Eukaryota; kingdom Metazoa; phylum Arthropoda; class Malacostraca; order Decapoda; family Majidae; genus Chionoecetes; species Chionoecetes opilio. The sequence goes on from JACEEZ010023598.1 coordinate 293,495, forward strand.
CTGCTTATGGGGAAAAAATGGACCATAATCAATGTCGCTCACGAGTTAATTGATCTAACATTGTCAAAATGGGAACCACCATCAACCTAACAGATGCAATTAGCTACACTATTACTAGGATAAAGTTGTAATTAGTTAGGTTTGTGTAGTGATGGCGGAGCTGGCGAACTCTTTTAACTTCACAGTGGTTTAATTGATGAGGTTTACTTACAATGTAACTCTAAATTAATCCTCAGGTATTATTGACCCTGGTTAGTAGCACAACAATAAATGTGATCTATTCTTCCTAATTCCGCAGTATCAATAGTCTGGGACAATAGGATTCTTAACTATGAGGGTTTCTCAGTACATAAGGATTTGTTGTACAGGTTGAAGTTCCCAAACTCGGCATCCCAAGACTCGGCAACACCCAAAACTCGGCTATGGTTCCGGATTTTCCAAAACACGGCAGAACACCCAAAACCCGGCGCGTAGTTGCCGGGTCGGCCGCTAGGTGCCACCACACTAGGCCGCTTGGTTTCTCCCGCCGATTTGTTTGTTGTTATTGTTCAGTGGTGTTGTGACTGTTAGTGAGTTGTGTACACTGTTATTTTGTGTACTTCTACAGGTCTGTTATTGGTATTATGGCTCCCAAACGTCCAGGATTTTTTTGATGTGATTTTCATGCTTTTTTTTCCCTTAATATATCTACGTTCTAAAAGTCAGAAAATTCCATTACTCGGCTCGGCGCTGGTCCCGAGGTTGCCGAGTTTGGGAACTTCAACCTGTACATCATGCCCATGCCATTGGTCCTGGGATCCTATACTGGGAATATAAACAAAAATCATAATTCTTACATTTACACCTTATTTTAAAAACAAATAAGGTGCCTAAACCTCACACTTTTTTGTGTCACTCTTCAATGCTATAAAGTTAATGGAGCATTGCATTGCAAGATACTTATTTCTGAGTGCCAATATATTTTCTAAATTTGAATAGTTAGCTTACCGATTTCTGGAGACAAGGTGATAAAAGTGAATTGTGGTAATAGTACAAATATAGTCCAGCCTGTGCAGCGTTGCCTTAGGGTTCATTTACTGCAGTACTTTGAACATACACTAAGCAGTTTGATCCTTGTATTCATATGAACAACATATTACCATTATATCAGTCATCTTGTGATACAACTCTAACTCTACTGAAATTACCACCAAGATGCTTGCTGAGCAGGTATGATATTGACATATAATCAAAACCTTCATTCAAAAGCTTTCTTTCAGTCAAGCCGTCACCCTCATGAAGATAATGGAACAGCATCCTGCAATCCTGCCTGAACATTGTAGTGAACTCACGGCTGATGTGTTTGGCGTCCAGGGTTGTCTGGGTCCGGGTCCCCCCATGCTCATGGCCGGCATGCCTGGCCCAGGACCCCCCGGCCCCGGGCCTCCTGGTCCACCGGGTCCTGGGCCGATACTGTTAGGTGGTGGTCCTCTCATCCCTGGACCATAGGCTCCTGGACCCATGGGGCCCATACCAGGGCCAGGGCCCATAGTTGGCCCTCGTGGACCAGTCATTCGTGGATTCATTCCGGGAGGACCTGCAGGAATAATTCATATTTAAAAATCCTCATCTCGCTTAACATCAAAATGTACATTTCCCACATGAGCAGCATTTAACAATGTTTCCAGAGTCTTGTCAGCTCAGTAACAGCATGACGACATCATAGATATAAATTCATTAATGAATGAAACCAAAGAAGACATCAGGAATCAAGCAACATCATCCACAGCTGCCCAATGGGCGGTACACAAAGAGTCAACATTGGGACCACTGACCACGACTGTCATGCCCATTGCCATGTACACAAACTAGATGGAACAACATACACGCAAAGCCAGACAAACACATAAGGACTGCACCACGGACCAGGCAGAATGGTACAACATTAGGCACTGCACAACAACAGCTACAGAGCCACAGGAAGGCTACACAAAGGTCACCACAAAACACTCCCCACAAAGTCTGATCTGCACTGCAATAATACATAAGATGATAATGATGATTACGTCAATGATGATGATTATGATGTCAATGATGATTATGGTGTCAATGATGATCATACGCATCCCCTTGTCTTCTGACATTGTCCACAAAATCATAAATGTTGGTAGATGGAGAGTAACTTTCATGATTGAGCAGAAATAATCAGATTTCATGATGATAAATAGCTGAATAGTTACATATAAGACAGGGTTTCATTCATCTCCCTAAAATGTAAGATCCTTATACAAAGTAAACTACAAACTTGCTTACCAAGATATTGCCACAAATAGATAAATAGTATATAGTGTATATAGGGAGGGGAGGTGATGTTAATTCTAATATGTAAATTCCTGTTCAAAATACACACATTTATAACGCCGTGATATCCACCGGTGACAAGACAAAGCCACATTGAAGTAACATCACAAAGACATCTGAAGATTTGATGACCCACGGTGGAGCTCAGGGGACCAACAACTACACTACAAGGTTTTCAGCGATCTTTTTCATTTCAACGTGCAAATAAACTTTGAAGCATTTGATTAACATGTGTCAAAACTAACATTGAATATAAATTCTATCCCTTTCTAATGGAGAGCATTCTAAACAACTGTTAATTGTTGATAGAACAAAACTTTTCTTCTTCAAATTTAAACTTCCTTGATCCCCTAAAAATTATTCATTTCAGCTCTTTGTGCAGAAGTCATAATAGATACTGTAGAATGCAAAATATATCGAGTTTATGGACGACTTACTGACAAAGTTATATCCACCTGCCCCTTATCAACTGTTTGTTGTTGCATTGTTACTGAGAATACAGTACAGGTTGAAGTTCCCAAACTCGGCAACACCCAAAACTCGGCTATGGTTCCGGATTTTCCAAAACCCGGCAAACACCCAAAACCCGGCGCGTAGTTGCCGGGTCGGCCGCTGGGTGCCACCACACTAGGCCGCTTGGTTTCTCCCGCCGATTTGTTTGTTGTTATTGTTCAGTGGTGTTGTGACTGTAGAGTTGTGTACACTTGTTATTTTGTGTACTTCTACAGGTCTGTTATTGGTATTATGGCTCCCAAACCATTTTTCCCCTTAATATATCTACGTTCTAAAAGTCGGAAAATTCCATTACTCGGCTCGGCGCTGGTCCCGAGGTTGCCGAGTTTGGGAACTTCAACCTGTACAAGTAAAATGCAATAGCCATCTACTATTGGACAGAAACATTGTATAGCATTGTGACTGAAAACATGCTGCTTAAGTATATAAATCAAAGAGCTAAACTGAGTATATGTAAAAATGAAAAGAATCCATAAGTTCATTCACTTTAGAGAGGTTAGAAAAAGATGTGAGTCTACATTCAAATTCAGCAAACTAGTGAAGCCATTAATCAAGTGCCTGGTTGTTATTGTCGAAAATCTTTCCCTCTTCTTCCCTTATACAACACTAGACATCAATATCACCCATCTCAAGATGCCTATCTGTAAATAGGCAGTCTTTTTACTTTCATACAAAATGCTATTCGGCCTTGCCATGATATTGTATGAAGAAAACTAAGTGTTCCATGGACCTCAAAGACTCCAAATGGATGTTTGAATGCAAACTGCAAACTTTTTGACGAGGGCAACCAGTACAGAAATTTCAACACGTTAGTCTACCGTCGATAACACTATAGTCACCACGGTGCAGTAATGTCGCCAGGCGCCATATATTAAGACTTTTAGCATCACTACAGACTTGTGTGTGCCACTGAAGACAGGTACATATCATAAACTACTGTACATGCCTCCTCCGTGGCACATATAAGTCTGTAGTGATGCTTTAGTGGTGAAATTGAAATTTGTAATATATGGCGCCTGACGACATTAGTGCACCGTGGCGACTACAGTGTTATCTAGGGTAAGGCAAGACCAGGGACAGACCAATGGTTCAGAGGGAATGGATGGAAATCTTGAGGAGTAAACGATCAAGCTAGTGTGTAAAGGAGGATATTTGTTCATATGGAAGCTAACTGCACAGGATTTAGACATGCTGCATCTGCTCTACTGCCCCCATGTCTCCCACACTAACTTTCAAGGCCGTTGGGATAACAAGGCTTACGGCATATGGCGTGAGTTTCAACATTCGTGAAATTTGTACCAAGAGTAACTGCTTCATATCTGTCAACCTCCCCCCCCACCCTCCATACACACAGCAGAACATTGATTTACCGTAAGATGAGATCCAAGACTGATAACGCAAAATCAACGTAACGCTGAATGAATCTGATGCTTCAATAGAACACTTATTTCGTACAAGATCTAAAACCAACGCAGCTACTAAAAAATACAATAGTAATATATATATATATGAAAAAACATTTGTATTTTTGCAGCACAGTATTATTGTTGTTGTTGTGTATGCAGTTTCTCTCCCTGTTTCTGATGGCATATACAGTATTACAGAAAAATAAGAAGCCATTACTCTTTGATAATTACAATGGTGGTTCTCAAGACAATCCTTCTTGTGTTTGTGATTAAATACTAGTTGAATTCAAATAAAAATTCTTCATATTTTGACGTATTTTGATATCCGTTTCAAATTCTTCTATCAAAGCATCAATTCAGTTTCCCTCACTCACCTACAGATGACGCCTGCAGTTTTCCTGTATTGATACATTTACCAGTCTCATTTAATTGGTGCAAAGTTAGAGATTCCTTTTCCTTCTTTATTATTATTAGTACACTAAATGAGGGAGTGAATGCGCGTAATTTAAGTCAAAGGAGTCGCCGTCCGTGTGGTACTGTTGAATGGGAACTTCATTGTTAAGAAGGGTAAAAATGTGTACACTGCACAAACCACTCCGGTGAATATTGATGCCAAGCATTTCTTTGAGTTGAATTGAGAGTTGCAGTGCCGCTGCTGCTGCATTGATGTATTGTGCAGGCTGCTGTCTTTGCCCCCCCACCAACACACCACATGAGAAGCTTGACATATAAACTTGAATTCCAGAATAAACAAAACATAAGTAGGGGAGAGCGGGGCAGGTTGCATCGAGGGTAGGTTGCATCATTGCCTCTAACTCGCATTAACTTTTTTTATTATTATTATTGTTGTTGTAGTTGTAGTAGTAGTAGTAGTTTATAGTAGTAGTAGTAGTAGTAGTAGTAAGACGATGTATGTGTGATAACATGCGAGTTAAGAGGCAATGATGCAACCTACCCTCGCTGCAACCTGCCCCGCTCTCCCCTACAATGGTAGCTATTATGCTGATACAAACACTCATGGATCGAAAAAGCTACAATTACAGGACAAAGAACTGTTTTGTTACTAGTAAGAGTGTGGTTGGTGACATGGTGGTGGTTCTGAACAGCCGTGCTCATGTTTCCCTCACTAAGCCTGCCATCCTGCCGGGGGGCTGAGGTCAGGGGTCAAGGGGTGAAGTTTGTTGTGTGCGGTCAAAGGTATGCATCACACGCTACATTAACTAAAATATATCAATATTTGGCATGGCAGGCTGTGGTGGTGGTGGCAGCCTGGTGAGGGGCGCGGCACACAGCCCTGAGGGAGGCCTGAAGGGCTAGTGCTGGGTGCAACATTTTGATGCATTGCTTATGTTGCACCAGATCATTGTCACATGGATTTGCACTTACTAAATGGACTATTAATGGGTTTTTTTCCTTCAAGGTTGACGTTTTGGGGTCCCTTAATGTATATCAATGCTCCACTGTTTGTATATATATATATATATCCTGATACTGAAACACTTTTAAGATAATGGATAACTGTTTTGGCATAACATTATTTAACACTGGCTAGGCACAGGTTCTATAAAATGTCTTGATTATTTAGTGGTCATAATTTTATCCTAATATTTAGTCAAGAAAAGTCTGGAAAAGTAGAGTCCTTCATTCTTTTCAATAATATTACTATTACAAACAAGTTCTTACACACCGCTGCTGCTGGTAGTATCTTTGCCAGAAATTATAATACATAAGAGTATTTCGTATATTGCAGGTTGAAATATTTCTTGAAAAATGGTGAGAATAATTACAAAAGCTATAGGTACTAAAGGCAACCATAGAGGCAAAAATAACTTCTATGACTCAAAAATAAAACAAACTTTAAACTAAGACACTAGAATGAATCCCCATAAACAAAAATAAGGAGGAGTTCAATACACAACACATGAGCTTAGCAAGGTGGTGATTGCTACAGGTGATGCGGAGAGTGGGAATGATGAGATATATAATGATGTTGATGAGAACAGTGATGAGTGATGCCATAGGGTTGATGGGACTCTAAACAAACACAGAACACAGGAGCACCAAAGTATAGGTATGCAAGTAGCTCTGATTTATGTTAAGTGTTAATAACAGTTTAAAAGTGCACAAAGCGGGACAGCAATATTTGCAGCAATTGACATTTAAAATCAGAGCTCATCATCAAGTCATCATGTAAGAGGTTTTATAAATGAAAGGTTGACTTGAAGCTCTGAGTGACCAGGGCAACATGGGTGCCACCGATTAGCTTCAAATCATTGAATAGCTTTAAATCTTGAGCTCTGATTGGAAGTGGATCAATCCTGAGTTCTCATTGATGGAAATGATTCACTGCTAAGCATTCTGAGTGGCTAGGGATCAATCTTGAGCTCTGAAAGGTGGAAATGGCACACTCCTGAGCTCTGACTGATGGAGATGGATCAATCCAAGATCTGATTGGTGGAGAGGGAACTTGCCAGGCGAGTTCCTACCTTGCCACCCAACAAAGTCTCCATCTCCTGAATGGAAGAGAGGAAGAAATGGTTCATTAATGTAAAGTTTGAACAAATAACTCAAGGTTTATGTCAAAAACTTTGATATCAAGGTTTTAGGAAGGACTTTCCAAAGCTGTTCACTTATGTCAATGTTATTTTAAAAGTTATGCATCTTTGCAGTAGTTTCATACATTGGATTAATATTACTTTACATAAATATTTGTATGAATAAAAGAAATGATGCATGAAAGGCACAATAGATAAAATTTTGAGATAAAATTTTGAGGGGAGTTTGTACACTCATGCACTTGAATGTTACTATAATTCTGATGGTTTTTATTTCTTTTAAAAAATCATAAGCTTGATATGTGTCCCTTGTCAACCCTGGGCAGTTGTTGAGTAGTATGAGTTATGACTGATCGTGTTCATGAACCAAAACAAAGGAGAAACCGTGAGTTTCTTCACTTTACACCGATCCCTTCCTTTGTAAAACCACACAGACACCAAACATGTTGCTTGCACAGATCAAATATCTATAATTGCAAAGAGTATATTGAAAAATAAATATATATATATGAACACAATTATTTGGCATTACAATTTGAAGCATGAACACATCATGACACCACCATTGTCAAAGTAAAAACAAACACAATATATCTCCCTCAAGGTATTTCCCACAAATAAGAGTTTGTGATAGGTTTGCACAAAAAGTCAATTCAAGGAACACTGAAATAAAAGTTTCAGGCGAGCACTCCGGGACTTCCTACTTCACATCCCACAGCTTCTCATTCTCCTTTGAAGGAACAACATTCAGACTCCAGCATTATCAAAACTTGTTGTTGTGTGTCATGAATTCCCGCTAATCTTCCTAAGATCCTGCAAGGGAGCTTTTCAAGTTACTTTAATATAATAGCAAATTCAGGTTATTAACAGCTTCTAGGACAACATTAATATTGTACACAGTAGTTGATATTACACATTAAATCAATTCTCCTCACACTTGCAAGGAAGATTGATTTTTACCAATGAATTTTTAACTCGCACACAAAAAGTTATATAAGTTTTTCTTTCCAAAGCAATAAAGGAAAATAAGGGGAAAGGCAATATTTGGACCTTTTGTTGGTATGAATAAACATTATATAAATAAAAAAAAAAAATAAGGTCTCCTAGCTTAAACATTTCTGAGCTTACTTTTTATTAATCACAAAACCATAAAAGCAGAATTTTATGAGCTTTCCAATGTTACCATCAGAACATTGGATATCATCAATAGATTTTTCGAGTTGATAAAATCCCCTATCCACTCCTATGCTGATGAATTTACCCTGCATTTTTCAATGTCGTATATTAGACGTCCAACTCAGCAGGAACTAAGTGACTCACGGAGAGATGCCACCGAGCGCCTAAATTCTGACCTTTCTATAATTTCTGATTGGGGCAAAGTAAACCTTGTTTGTTCAATGCCTCAAAAACCTAATTTCTTCACCTATCTACTCGACATAACCTTCTAGACAACTATCCCCTCTTCTTCAATGACACTCAACTGTCTCCCTCTTCTACAATGAACATTCTAGGATTACTAAAAATCTGAACTGGAAATCTTACATTTCATCTCTTGCTAAAACAGTTTCTAAGAAGTTAGGTGTCCCGTGGCATCTACGTCCATTTGTTTTCTCCCTACCAGTTGCTTGTTCTGCACAGGAACCTTATCCGCCCATGTATGGAGTATGTCTCACATGTTTGGGGAGGATCCACTCATACAGCTCTCCTAAACAGGGTTGAGTCTAAAGCTTTTCGTCTCATCAACTCCTCTCCTCTGACTGACTGTCTTCAAATCTTTAAATCACCGTCGAAATGTTGCTTCTCTTGCTATCTTCTACCGTTATTTTCATGCTCACTGCTCTTCTGAACTTGCTAACTGCATGCCTCCCCCCCTCCCGCGGCCTCGCTGCACAAAACTTTCTACTCATTCTCATCCCTATTCTGTCCATCTCCCTAATGCAAGAGTTAACCAGTATCTTCACTCTTTCATCCCCTTCACTGGTAAACTCTAGAACTCTCTTCCTGTTTCTATTTTTCCACCTTCCTACAACTTGGGTTAAATTTTTTCAAGAGCGCAAGAGGACACCTCCCAAACTAAATTGGCCCACACCCCTTTTATATTCCCTTACTGTCTTCTCTATAAGGACTGGCAACTCAGCGGGCTTTTTGTTACTCCTTTTTTCTCCCTCGGTCAGTCCTTTGTGATATCTATATAAAAAATATAAAATAAAATAAAATATAAAATATAAAAAAAAAAATAAAAAAAAAATAAAAAGGACTGTCATACATTAGAATACATTCTGCTAGGAAGACATGAAGGGAAACTCCCTCACACAGCCTCTCTTAAAAACACAAGAGAATTGAAAATCAGTCTTATCTGACGGGCCTTGCATGGAACCTTGAAGCACTCAACTTGGACGCTATTCTATGAGAAACTATTTTTCGCCAATTCTTAAAAAAAGTTTTTGATGTGATTCACATCAATAGTTCGTGGTAGCATATTACTTCTTGACGCCAATCAAGTCACATGCACGAAAGTATTAACTGTGAGGACGACCACCTGTTAAATGAGAGATTGACTGTTGGGCTGTGTGAGTCATGGGATGTAGGCGTGCCAGGCCTGGACCATGGGGCAATAAGGGGCAGGGACAGATGTACATTGGACTCTTTTGCAGTGGCCAGCCCCTTGAGGAAGCTCTAAGGACCAGGCATCAGTGTAGACTAGACTATCACTCTCCTCCAATTAATGTACATACAGACGAGTGCTACTGCAAACAGTAAGGTGAGGCGGCCTACGCTAAGCTGCGCATGGCCTCGGTGCTCATCTCTGTCTCATTAGCCCTCGAGCCTGTGGTGGGTGACAACCCGCTACCACGGGACACAGGGCTAGTGTGACCTCCAGGTTACCTGAATTACCTTCCCCAGGTACCCTTTTATCGACCAACCCCGAAAGGGAGGATGAATAGCCGAGTGGGCTGGAAATTAGAAATATCAAAGGAAAAGTACAAAGTTCCATCACAAGTCGTAACCACAGAAACTGGCACACCGATCACCTGATGCGAGTGTTTAGTTAACATTTTGTCAGCTGTTCAAAATGGTGTGTGGCGGTGATAGCTTCTATCTTAATACCGTCTGCACGGTAAGTCATTCCTATTATATTACAGTTTTTGCTTTTTTTATTCTATTCATATATATATATATATATATATATATATATATATATATATATTTTTTTTTTTTTTTTTTTTTTCCCATCACAGGGAACTGGCCAAGGGCACAACAAAAATGGGTAACACAAAGCCCGCTTAGTTGACAGTCCCTATAAAGAAGACAGTAAGAGAATAAAATCAAAACAAAGGGGTAGGCCAATTTAGTTCGGGAGGTGTCTTGTTACTCTTCTTTTGAAGATTTAAGTCATAGGAAAGTGAAAAAATTGAAACAGGAAGAGAGTTCCAGAGTTTACCAGTGAAAGGGATGAAAGAGTAAAGATACTGATTAACTCTTGCATTAGGAAGATGGACAGAATATGGGATGAGAATGAGTAGAAAGTCTTGTGCAGCGAGGCCGCGGGAGGGGGGAGGCATGCAGTTAGCAAGTTCAGAAGAGCAGTGAGAATGAAAATAACGGTAGAAGAGAGCAAGAGCATTAACATTGCGGCGGTGATTTAAAGATTGAAGACAGTCAGTCAGTGGAGGGGAGTTGATGAGACTAAAAGCTTTTTACTCCACCTTGTATAGGAGAGCTGTATGAGTGGAACCCCCCCAAACATGTGAGACATACTCCATACATGGGCAGATAAGACCCCTGTACAGAGCAAGCAACTGGGAGGGAGAAAAAAATGGACGCAGACGCCACTGGACACCTAACTTCTTAAAAGCTGTTTTAGCAAGAGATGAGATGCGAGATTTCCAGTTCAGATTTTTAGTAAAGTCCAAGAATGTTTATTGTAGAAGAGGGAGACAGTTGAGTCATAGAAGAGGGGATAGTTGTCTGGAAAGTTATGTTGAGCAGATAGGTGAAGAAAATAGTCTTCGTCAAAGACATGGGCTTTAACGCAGAAGTTGGAGAATGTGTTGGTTGGTTGTGTGTTCGGAGAATGTTGAGGTGTATGGCTGGGATCCCATGGAAAGATGAAGTGTCCAGTGAAAAGGTGGCAAGAAAAGGTAGATTGAAGGAGCTTAAGTGCTGAAAGTAAAGTGATTGAGGTGGTATGGGCACGTGCAGAGGAGAGAAAGTGGCGAGGCATTGGGGAGAGCGAGGTGGGAAAAATTGGCATGTCTAAATTGGGGTGCCTCTAAGACGCCCAAAAATGTGTTAAGTGATCATAGGCAGATGCTCCAATAATAACCTGATATCTATGTACAAGGTAATCTGGGAGCTGGTTATGTAGGGGATGTTTTCTGAGGTCAGGTTGCAGACACTCCATTTCCACAACCACCAGTAACCACCGCAGACCAAGTGACGCGTATATTTTACTCACTCAAATGGTTAGTTCATTACACCTGCAACTCAAAATATAAAATCTGACTTATAATCAGAAGCTCTAACTGAAGACTTTCAAGGTATATGTGGCCATTGTTAATATTTACCCTAGCAGTAACTATGCTTAGGGCAGATGTGATGTTCATCTTATGTTTTAAAATAATTATATTCCTTCAAAAAAAAAACACAACACAATACAGCATATACATGTTGTTTATACACCAGTTAACAAAACGTATCCAACAATGTGATCAGATAGGCTTGGTTCAGACTCTTTGTGCCATCTATCAATCCTCAAAACTGTACCATTCCCCAGTTTAGTGATAGTGTAAAAATTATATGTCTACGTACATTACGAAGGATGAATTCAGCAAAGGCTGCCCTTCCTATAAGTCAGGTTAGGGTAATGAGCTTAGACAGTCTTATCCCATTATTTACAAAGCAAAATATTACACACAAAGATACTACCAGGACAATAAATCCCTCATGTGTGCCGGGGTGCAGCCAGGAAATATTTTTTGTGGGGGCCAAATTTTTTTTCGCCCGGTATAGTAAACCCACCAGATTTCTCACCGGCCGCTGGAAATGTAAATGTTTCCACCATCAGCCGATTCACTTTTCAGGCCTTATATCTTAATTTCTGCTACTGAAACAATAGTTTAGGTAGTGTTAGATGTTTGTCCAAGGCATTACGTGAAGCATAAGCACGACCAAAGCAAGGTAGGTGACGCGGCCACATCCCTAGAGCCTGTAATATTTTTTTTTTTTAACTGACTTAAATGTATTCTGATTTTTTACAAGGAAGGAAATTTCTGATGGGACCATGGCCCCCTTGGCCCCCCTGGTGCACCACTGACTGTTTGAAAAGCTTGTATCTGCTGCGGAGTTAGGAACTGTCTCTTTGACTTCAGTAACTTTTTCAGAGTAATGTTTAGTTGTATCCCATCATACTATTCATGACAGCAAATGTAAACACTGCTATGACTTTTAAGAAATACCCTTTATATTACAGCATCTAGGTAATCACACTACTGATGTGAGAAGAGAAAGAGAAAGAGAAAGAGAAAGAGAGAGAGTGAGAGAGAGCGAGAGAGAGAGAGAGAGAGCGCGAGAGCGAGAGAGCGAGGAGAGCGAGAGAGCGAGAGAGCGAGAGCGAGAGAAGAGCGAGAGCAGGAGCGAGAGCGACAGAGCGAGAGCGACAGAGCGAGAGCGACAGAGCGAGAGCGAGAGAGCGAGAGCGAGAGAGCGAGAGCGAGAGAGCGAGAGCGAGAGAGCGAGAGCGAGAGAGCGAGAGCGAGAGAGCGAGAGCGAGAGAGCGAGAGCGAGAGAGCGAGAGCGAGAGAGCGAGAGCGAGAGAGCGAGAAGCGAGAGAGAGAGAGCGAGAGAGCGAGAGCGAGAGAGCGAGAGCGAGAGAGCGAGAGAGCGAGAGAGCGAGAGCGAGAGAGCGAGAGAGAGAGAGAGAGAGAGAGAGACGGGAGGTACTTTTTTTTCATTGCATAAACCATGACACCATGACCAAAGCCTCGTCATTTATGTAAACTTTCCAGCACAGATCACACAGCCAGCTACCATTCAGATGCTGGTGCGTGTACTTCTCCTCCTTTACTGCCCAAGCACACCACCTCACTACATTCTAAATAAATACTTGCGTCCCTATTTTCTTCATTAGTACCAGTCATCTTATGGCTCTTCAATAAACATGTTCTAACTGGTTTCTAAATATCATGGTTCAATTGCCCGTATTCGTAGTCACATACCATCATTGTACGTGGTCATTGTTCACTTTTTGTCTTGTCCTAATTAAATCAATATGTCATGCCAGCTCTGTTGTGATTGCAATAGGAGTACTGTAGGATTGCTCTAGTACTTTCCATGGCAGCTACAAGATCAAGTGAATCATTTTGACCGAGTAGAAATGGAACAAAATCATAGCAATTACCACGAGCAATCATGGTATGTGACTACGAATACGAGCAAATGTGTTATGATCGTGTACTCGGAGATGGAAAGTGGTACGATTTGGTGCAGTGCAATGAGGGAGCAATTCATGTTTCCCGAAATGCATCATCTCTTTGTGTACCATTATGTGTTGCCGATCAATTATGTTCTATCTCCAACATTATCATTCTTATTTTACCTATATTTACAGCTGGCAACTGCCCTTTTAATCACCCTGTAACTTAGATCACAGCTGCAATTAAACTGTGCTTCAGACCCTAGAATTTTCAACCACTCAACTGCCTTGAAGACCCTGGACATCAGTGACACGTCGCTGCGTCCACTCTGTCCCCTACTTGCCTCTCACAGCCATGTAGGCTTGGCTTTATTTCTAATCAAGCTCTCCTTCCCTTTCTAGATCTTCCTGATACATTCTCATTTTACTTACAAAATATAACATACACATTTCTCTTCTAACAAGTCTGCAAGTCATACTCAAAATAGATCAGACATAAGGCATTAGGACTCCATCCAGATCATGGACCGCCCAGCTGAGCATTATTACTCCCATACACTGGTTGGCAAGCACCTGTCAATGTTGATCTTAAGCTGTGGCTACATCACGGGACCAGGACTGCACGAGATAGTGTGGATCTACTCTAGTAACTGATACTAATAAAACTAACACTAATAATACCTATATTTCTGTACAGGTTGAAGTTCCCAAACTCGGCATCCCAAGACTCGGCAACACCCAAAACTCAGCTATGGTTCCGGATTTTCCAAAACACGGCAGAACACCCAAAACCCGGCGCGTAGTTGCCGGGTCGGCCGCTGGGTGCCACCACACTAGGCCGCTTGGTTTCTCCCGCCGATTTGTTTGTTGTTATTGTTTAGTGGTGTTGTGACTGTAGAGTTGTGTACACTGTTATTTTGTGTACTTCTACAGGTCTGTTATTAGTATTATGGCTCCCAAAAGTCGGAAAATTCCATTACTCGGCTCGGCGCTGGTCCCGAGGTTGCCGAGTTTGGGAACTTCAACCTGTACTAACTTTGTTCGCATCATTTCATACAAACTTCGGCAAGCTTTACAACAATTTAGTTGTAAGTTACCAGCACTATTTGCATCAAGGATTCAACAAGACACCATCACAACAGCTTCACACTTTCATATAGTTTTTCACGGTGGCAGCAAAACTTCATTCAAAATATTGGTCAACCGAATGCGCACTGCCAATCAAAATATATATTGCAATAAAGTTTGAGCATATAAACTTTTCAGATAATTCACAATTGTACTTTATCTAATTGTATATCTAATAAAAAAAAAAAAAACTGTACATGCATTTCAATCACATGCAGACTTTTATTAGTTTCTTTCGTTTGCATAAAGTTGTCATTCAATCTAATAAAAACGGCTGATGAAGGAGACGAGGGCTGGGAAGCGAGTACTTTATTCCCGACTAGTTTCGCCTTTACGTCCTGCTCCCCTATAGGTTGGCTTTCCTCTCCAACCCTATGGCCACTACTCGGGCTGCGACCTCCGCCCACACCATGTCTCCTGTCCTCTTGTTCATGTTTTTCTTGTTTTTCTTGCTATTTGTTGCAATCCAGAGTAGTGGCCCTAGGGTTGGAAAGGAAATCCAACCTATCAGGGAGCAGGACGCGTGACCCGGGTGTTAGCCGTGTGACCCAATCGCTGCATTCATAGGCAGTCGGTAGTCCCTTCCGAGGTGTTTAAATATAGGACAGTCGACCTGCGAGCTGTATTCCTCTGAAGAAGCCCAGTAAAGGCGAAACTAGTCAGGAATAAAGTACTCGCTTCCCAGCCCTCGTCTCCTTCATCGCCTGTTTTCACAACTGTCAGTATGGCTACACATTCAATCTAGTGTCATAACTTACAATTCAAGAAAAAAATTATAGTAATTCTTTTTTTCCGAGGCACTGTAAAAGACATAACATTGCCGTCCATTTCAGCCCTTTATGCAGAAGAGATAAACAAGGCTTCAGATGGAAGAGGTGAACTGTTTGTTCCTTACTAATTATAACTAATTATGAACAGTGCAAGGATTGACCTAAATCAGCCATGAAAATATATACAGTAGTTACACCCACACTTCATATTTATTTTGCCTTAAGATTCCCTATTCCCATCACTGTTAAGTTACTGTAAGTTCATAGCTTTGGCACCCTCATTTCTTTAAAGGTCAAAATTTTGCACAGTAATCTTTGGTGGCTCTATGTCCTCAAAACATGCAGAGAAGTAAAAATTTTGTCTAATGATGGAAGTGCCACAAGTGAGCCTGAGGGTGATCCCGGGGCAGTGGATCACCCTCAGCGCCACCACAAGCCACCACAACACACACAGGACAGGGACAGGAGCATGGACTGGTCTCTACTCACCTTGGCGAGTCGGGTCCATACTGTTGGGCATTATGGGTTGCGCTGGAGGCTGGAAAAATGAGGGATAGGTAAGTTATTGTCTCATGATTTTACAGGGAAATTATCACATAATTACATAACAAAAATAGTAAACATACTTCATGCTATTAAACCTGAAAGTCAGTGTGCAAATCATTATGCCTTTCATCTTATGTGAAAGCCTTGGGCGAGTACGGACATTTTTTCCTAATATAGAAAAAAATATTATACGTATATACATTCAATAGGTGATTTTGCAATGGGGGAAAGTACTTGGATTTCTAGGATGGATGTATGATAAAAGGAAAGAATTTAAGCAGGGAGGAAAAAAGTAAGAAAAAAAACTCGCCGTAATTGTACCGTCCACACAATCACGTATGCCAGCGAGACAAAGATCCAGGCAGTGGACGGGAGTGAGAGGCGTCTGTGGCGTGAGAAGAGTGAAGGGTGAAAATAATGCCAGTGTAAATAATAGGTTTGGTGTGTTGAGTAATGGAGACGGAATGAACTGTGGAGTGGTTGGGAGGGTAAAGCGCATCACTTCATGGTGGTGGGTTAGTCACAGAAATAATGACAAAGTGAAATGACTAAGAGAGTATACAGCTAAGTATTAATTATCCGACCTTGGGGGGACCGAAGGTAGGTCGGATAATTGGAATAGTCGGATGTTCGGATACCACAGTAACCATAAACGTAAGGACAAAATGGTATAGAACATAAAAGATGCAGCTCTTCAAGGCCGATCCAGTGGTATACGCGAAAGTAAAATTCATGCATAAATAAAGCCACAAATCAATGTTTTCTATATACTAAAAAAAAAAAACGAAGTAAAATAAATGGCCAAAACAAGACACAATGTGGTGGTGAAAAAAGTCGGTTGTTTGGACAAGTCGGATGTTTGGAGGTCGGATGTTGGGAATTTGGCTGTATGTGTACTACCACGTGTAGGTCTCACGGCCTCTTGTAGATTCCTTATTTTCTTACGTTCTTATGCGAGAGAAATGTGCAAGAGAAGAATGAGAGGATTAGAAGATGGAAGGAGGGCGTTCTAGGACGAGAATAAGTGGAAACTATTCTGCCGTGTCCATCCTTTTGGGGGGAGTCCTTACCGTCCATAACACTATAGTCGCCACTGCACTAATGTCGCCAGGCAAATTTTATAGGTGAATATTACGAATTTTAGCATCACTACAGAATTGTATGTGCCACTGAATACAGGTACATAATATAAACAACTGTGCATGCCTCTTTAGTGGCACATACAAGTCTGTAGGGATGCTAAAATTTGTAATATATGGCGCCTGGCGACATTAGTGCAGCGGCAACTATAGTTTTATTGACGATAGAAACAAACATTAGAGATAGATATATAGAACAGACAGAATAGGTGATTGTGTGTGCTCCCTCCTGTGAATACTCCCACCTTCTCTGGTATTATTGCCCACTATACAGGTTGAAGTTCCCAAACTGGGCATCCCAAGACTCGGCAACACCCAAAACTCGGCTATGGTTCCGGATTTTCCAAAACACGGCAGAACACCCAAAACCCGGCGCGTAGTTGCCGGGTCGGCCGCTAGGTGCCACCACACTAGGCTGGTTGGTTTCTCCTGCCGATTTGTTTGTTGTTATTGTTCAGTGGTGTTGTGACTGTAGAGTTGTGTACACTGTTATTTTGTGTACTTCTACAGGTCTGTTATTGGTATTATGGCTCCCAAACGTCCAGGAACACCTACTGGTGGAAGTGAAAAGAAAAGGAAGAACAATGTGTTAACTATTTCTGAGAAAATTGACCTTTTGAAGAAGTTGGATGGCTTTTTTTCCCCTTAATATATCTACGTTCTAAAAGTCGGAAAATTCCATTACTCGGCTCGGCGCTGGTCCCGAGGTTGCCGAGTTTGGGAACTACAACCTGTATAAGCTTTTTCTTTATTTTTGTAAAGTTTCTTGAAAATATCATCTTCATTCCTCATGTGGCACCATAGTACGCCTTACTAAAGCCTTGCTACTCAATGTCTCCGTGACTGCCCGAGAGGTGATCACTCCTCTTGTCTCTCTGTATTTGCATGTATATTTCTTTTATGTTCAGTCTCCGGGATGATGCAATGCCTAAGACTCCAGTAAAGAAAGCCTACTGACAGAAATAGGTGAATGACAGTGAAGCAGCAGGTGATGGAGCCTCACAGTTGCCTTCTGACCTCACTGTGATGCATGTACTGCACGTCATAGAAGGGGACCAGTTACCATCTTTCATATATTTGTTATGAAAGACACAATACAATGTTTTATATCCCTAGAAACATGTATATGCAATGCTACAATCAGAGATACGACAGTGAAGAGTTCCTATCCTGACAAAGCTGCCTGGCTCTCAAAACATAAGTTTTAGGTATTTGAGCTGCCACATCCATGATGGCAGGTGCCTCAACTCACTGAGCTATGCTGATGATAGGGTACTGCTCGCACCCACTGCGGATGCGTTGCAGGACCTTATCAATGTGTGTCAGGTGTATGCTGCCAAGCATGACATTGTCTACAACACCACTAAGACGGAGTGCATGGTAGTATCACCGGCACGCACTCAGGTGAATTACCTTAAAACAGCATGGCTCGGTGGGTCTGCCCTCACTTTTGTGGATAGATTCGCATACTTAGGCCATGTTATATCCCACAACATGACTGATGATGATGATATCATCAAGCAGACCACCAAGCTTCTTGTCGTGGGAAATACTCTACAGAGGAAATTTTCCTACTGTAGCAGAGGTGAAAATGGAGTTATTCAGGAGTCACTGCTACTCTATATACTGCAACTCGCTGTGGTCGCGGTTCAAGGTGGCCACTATGAACTGCCTTAAGGTCTGTCACAATGACATCCTTAAGAGGCTTCTGGGGCTGCCCAGGTGGTGCAGCTCGTCCCTGGCTTTCGCTAGGAACGGGGTGAACAATCTGGATGTGATCCGTCGACACTCCATGTTCAGCTTAAGGAGTAGGGTGGAGCTCTCTGCAAACTCCATCATCACCTCTGTCAGGCAGAGCTCGGCCTATGTATGTGGACCTATACAACAGCGGTGGCTGGGCCTGCTGCTTGTACAGAATGTGGGGTAGCACAGGTGTCCATGTATAGTATTGTATACCCTATGCACTTTGGTACTATGTGCTCTAATGTACTCAGGCCATGTGCCTTTATTATGTATATTTTGCACTAGTACTTAAGTTAACTCTTTTGTCTTGTTGTTGTTGCTTTTTTGCCTGTATGCCTCCGGGTGATATTAAAATAGTAGTAGTAGTAGTAGTAGTAGTAGTAGTAGTAGTAGTAGTAGTAGTAGTAGTAGTAGTAGTATTATATCATCAATTTTCAACCTATTACAAAAGTGATGAAACCATTTGAAAGCTAAAGAAAAGGCAAAACTTTCATCCAAAAGAAATTTTTAGTATGACTGCTAGGATTTTTTCCCTACGTATAAAGGTAAAGATGGGAGAATACGCTAAGCTGCGCGTGGCATGCGGTGCTCATCTCCGTGGCATTAGCCCTTAGAGCCTGTGGTGGGTGAGGACCCGTTACCCCGGGACACAGGGCTAGTGTGACTCCCGGGTTACCACAGTTACCTTCCCCAGGTTACCCCAGGTACCCATTTATCAACCCCATAAAGGAAGGAAGAACAGCTGGGTAGGATGGTCACCGACTTGCCCTGGCCCGGGATTGAACCAGGGCCCGCAGATTCGTAGCCAGGCACGCTAGCCACTGCACCACGGAGGCGACTACGTATAGGAAGAAGAAAGAAAAAAAGTGCAGAAAGAAGGATAGAAGTGAAAAAAGGGTAGTTTGGAAATAATAGATTTGTGCCAGACTCTTATCAATAGTTTTTGATATGTCAACGGCAACTCCAAATGTTTCCCAAAAATCCCCTAAAAAAGGATGACCAAGATTCAGTTAGGAAAGCTACAAGATAGAAGATTGTGAGCAGATAGTTCCTTAAGAATCTTCTCATTAAGTATAGATTCAAAAGCTTTAGAAAGGCAGGAAGTCAAAGCTATAGGATGGTAGTTTGAAGAATTAGAACAGTCACCCTTCTTAGGAAGAGGTTGGATGTGAGCAAACTTTCAGCAAGAGGGAAAGGTGGAAGTAGATAGACAAAGACGGAAAAGTTTGACCAGGCAGGGCACAAGCACAGGGGCAGTTTTTGAGAACAGTAGGAGGACTCCGTCAGGACCGTAAGCCTTCCGAGGATCTAGGCCAGAAAGGGCAAAGAAAACATCATTACAATGGATCTTAATAACAGGCATAATATAGTCAGAGGGTAGAGAAGGAGGAACAAGCCCTTCATCAACCAGAGTGGAATTATGAGCAAAGGTTTAAGCAAAGAGTTCAGCATGAGACGGCTGTGGAGCCATCTGGGTGAAGCAAAAAAGGAAAAGATGAAGAAGAGAAATTGTTAAGCGATATTTTTGGCTAGGTGCCAGACAGAAGTCATGAGAAAAGTTGGAACTTGAGTGATTTTGACATTTTCTATTGATGAAGGCGAGTTTTTGGCAAGTTGAAGAATATATTTGGTATGATTACGGGCAGATCAATAAAGGGCATGAGTTTCAGGAGATGGATGGTTACGGTACCGTCTGTGAGCAGTCTTTCTATCTTGGACAGCACCAGAAGCAGAGTTAAATCAAGGTTGACAGGCTTTAGGATTAGAGAAAGTGTGTGGAATGTATGCCTCCACACCAGAGACTATGACCTCAGCTATGCACTCTACACAAAGAGATGGTCTCTGACACGGAAGCAATAATGATTCCATGGAAAATCTAGAGTAGTACTGCCTTAGGTCCTCCCATTTAGCAGAGTTGAAATGCCTGAAGCACCTCCGCTTAGGTGGGTCCCGAGGCGGCACCGGAGCGATAGGACAGGTTACGGAAATAAGATTGTGATCGGAGGAACCCGACGGAGAATAGTTTCAGAGTATGTAAGCAGAAGGGTTAGAAGTTAGGAAAAGGTCAAGATTGTTGGGCGTGTCTCCAAGGCGGTCAGGAATACGGGTAGAGTGCTGCACCAGCTGCTTGAAGTCATGGAGGATAGAAGAGATGAAAGCTTGTTCACCAGGTTGGTCAGTGAAAGAGGATGAAAGCCAAAGATGATGGTGACTGGTGAGGAAGAAAGCCAAAGAGGATGGTGACTGGTGAGGATGAAAGCCAAAGATGATGGTGACTGGTGAGGAAGAAAGCCAAAGATGATGGTGACTGGTGAGGATGAAAGCCAAAGATGATGGTGACTGGTGAGGAAGAAAGCCAAAGATGATGGTGACTGGTGAGGATGAAAGCCAAAGATGATGGTGACTGGTGAGGATGAAAGCTAAAGATGATGGTGACTGGTGAGGAAGAAAGCTAAAGATGATGGTGACTGGTGAGGATGAAAGCCAAAGATGATGGTGACTGGTGAGGAAGAAAGCCAAAGATGATGGTGACTGGTGAGGAAGAAAGCCAAAGAGAATGGTGACTGGTGAGGAAGAAAGCCAAAGATGATGGTGACTGGTGAGGAAGAAAGCCAAAGATGATGGTGACTGGTGAGGAAGAAAGCCAAAGATGATGGTGACTGGTGAGGATGAAAGCCAAAGATGATGGTGACTGGTGAGGATGAAAGCCAAAGATGATGGTGACTGGTGAGGAAGAAAGCCAAAGATGATGGTGACTGGTGAGGAAGAAAGCCAAAGATGATGGTGACTGGTGAGGAAGAAAGCCAAAGATGATGGTGACTGGTGAGGATGAAAGCCAAAGATGATGGTGACTGGTGAGGATGAAAGCCAAAGATGATGGTGACTGGTGAGGAAGAAAGCCAAAGATGATGGTGACTGGTGAGGATGAAAGCCAAAGATGATGGTGACTGGTGAGGAAGAAAGCCAAAGATGATGGTGACTGGTGAGGAAGAAAGCCAAAGATGATGGTGACTGGTGAGGATGAAAGCCAAAGATGATGGTGACTGGTGAGGAAGAAAGCCAAAGAGGATGGTGACTGGTGAGGAAGAAAGCCAAAGATGATGGTGACTGGTGAGGAAGAAAGCCAAAGAGGATGGTGACTGGTGGTGAGCATTGACATCCCCAAGAATGGAAACTCTACCACAAGGAAACTGAGTTAAGCTGTGCTCCAATTTGGAAGTCCGATAGTCAAAGAGCTTTACAATGTCTGAGGAGTTAGGCGAGAGGTCTACAGCACATGTGAATATAGTAAGACAAGTGACATTGAAGTCGAAGCCAGATGAAAGCAAATTCTGAAGATTCAAGACTGTGGGCACGAGAGCAAGTGATGTCGTTGGGTACGTATACGCAACAGCCAGCTTTGGAGAAGAAAAATGTTAATAAAGAAAGTAAAAGGGATCAGAAAAGGGACTAAGTCAGTTCTCACAGCCACCTGTGTTTTGGTGAAGACAAGTTGAGGCTTGGAAGAGGAGAGGTGATGTGCCACAGATTGGAAGTTAGAGGGTTAGAGGAGAGGTGATGTGCCACAGATTGGAAGTTAGAGGGTTAGAGGAGAGGTGATGTGCCACAGATTGGAAGTTAGAGGATTAGAGGAGAGGTGATGTGCCACAGATTGGAAGTTAGAGGGTTAGAGGAGAGGTGATGTGCCACAGATTGGAAGTTAGAGGGTTGGAGGAGAGGTGATGTGCCACAGATTGGAAGTTAGAGGGTTAGAGAGGTGATGTGCCACAGATTGGAAGTTAGAGGGTTAGAGGAGAGGTGATGTGCCACAGATTGGAAGTTAGAGGGTTAGAGGAGAGGTGATGTGCCACAGATTGGAAGTTAGAGGGTTAGAGGAGAGGTGATGTGCCACAGATTGGAAGTTAGAGGGTTGGAGGAGAGGTGATGTGCCACAGATTGGAAGTTAGAGGGTTAGAGGAGAGGTGATGTGCCACAGATTGGAAGTTAGAGGATTGGAGGAGAGGTGATGTGCCACAGATTGGAAGTTAGAGGGTTAGAGGAGAGGTGATGTGCCACAGATTGGAAGTTAGAGGATTGGAAGAGGAGAGGTGATGTGCCACAGATTGGAAGTTAGAGGATTAGAGGAGAGGTGATGTGCCACAGATTGGAAGTTAGAGGATTGGAAGAGGAGAGGTGATGTGCCACAGATTGGAAGTTAGAGGGTTGGAGGAGAGGTGATGTGCCACAGATTGGAAGTTAGAGGGTTAGAGGAGAGGTGATGTGCCACAGATTGGAAGTTAGAGGGTTGGAGGAGAGGTGATGTGCCACAGATTGGAAGTTAGAGGATTGGAGGAGAAGTGATGTGCCACAGATTGGAAGTTAGGGGATTAGAGGAGAGGTGATGTGCCACAGATTGGAAGTTAGAGGATTGGAGGAGAAGTGATGTGCCACAGATTGGAAGTTAGAGGATTGGAGGAGAGGTGATGTGCCACAGATTAGAAGTTAGAGGGTTAGAGGAGAGGTGATGGGCCACAGATTGGAAGTTAGATATAAGACCATAAATGTTGCAGAAGTTTATATAGAGAAAGTTAGAGGAAGTATCAAGGCACCTCGACTTCCTCATTAATGGCTCAAGACCTGCCGCTAAGCTCATGAGAACCAACCTGATTTTATCAATATATAAACATGAATTTGAAACAATTTACACGAGTTGTTGACGTCACATAGTTGTGCTGTGTTTCATATCTCATCATGCTGGTTTAAACTAGTATTTATGCTGGTTATGAATGGATTTCATCATCAATACTCAGAACTATTCATCTGATAGTATTTCCAATATTTACTGATAGCATTCCCGTGCGGGTGGGTGACAAGAGATATTTTAAGAACTGTCCAGCATGTCTTAAAGCCTACCATTTGCTACCAAGAGAATACAGGCACCCAAAAAAAAAAAAAAAAAAAAAAAAATTTACAAAGATATCTTAAATAAAATTTCTTAGCAAGAGGTTGACTCGCCATGACCTTACCTGACAAGTCAAAATACAAAATGAAGAAAACTTTAATTACATTAAACATTAAAAATAATTACATATTTAATTAATAACAAATTGAAAATGACATGAGTGAGTAGGATTTAGAGGCCTGGAGTGGTTGGCCAGTGTTTACTCACCCCGGTGAAGTCACTGTGCATCTGGGGCATTCTGACCCCCGGCCGAGGCCCGCCGGGATACCGGGGGGACATGAAAGGCTGAAAGGGAAAGATCATAAATAAGTATGTGTCTGTATTATTTACTGACACGCTATTACTACTCATCAATCCCATACTTGGTGTGAATTGAGCTTATACTGCCTTGTCTTGTCTACCTTGAGTTAACATGTTTGTAGTTCATTCATAATGTTCCCTGCTTACACCAACACAGCTTCCAAACTATTCCCTGAGTCAGTATATTCATTCAATGAATTAAATTTCTTAATCACCGACTCTATATATTCTTTTAATTTGTGATGCCACCGACTCCCTGACATGTACTCTCCACACTTGGAGGTGTTAAGGCTCTCCACTGTTCAATGGCATCAGTTTCCTCATGGCATGTCTTAACCTTTGCAACCTTAACTTACACTAACCAAGCAATGCATTACTGCCACTCTCTCATTTTCTATCTTATCAATCCTTTAAAATCCCTCGCCCCACTGTCATTGTATCCAGGTTCTCAGCCAGCTCTCCAGGCAGACCCAGAACCCCAAACACCACCTGGCTTACCCTCTGCACTGTTTGATTCTTCCAAAAATTATCTCCCTTTGAAATTCTAAGATTTTCTTCCTCACCTCTCAGACTTCCTTTACAACTTCTTCCATCAAGCATCATTACCATGCCATGTTTTTTTGTTATGACCAGCTGTGGCATTTAATCATCCCTCCCTTCACTGCCCTTTCTTGACCTTCAAACATCAAACTTCCTTGAGCCAAACAAACTATTATTTTGTACCACTAATAATTCCCTTCTCTCAAAAGCCTTCTATTCCTACGACTACCCACGTATATTCAGAATTACCCTGCTCCAGTGTGCTCTCATCGCTACTCCTCAATGCAAGGTTCTATTTTTAAGTCATTCATATAATTTCTTTTCATATATTTTGTAATCCTCTAGAACTCAATGGCACTCTCCAGTTTCAATTAAACAACCACTTCACTGATGTGCTTCTAACTACCAATCAGTACCAGAAAACCACCTGCTGCTACATTTACATCTATAGACCTGTGGTTTTTCAATATTATGTTTTAGGCAACCATAAACTGTATATAACCTCTTCACGCCCAGATCTTTCCTTTGCAATAAAAAAATTGTCTGTTAGCCATAAAATTACGAAAAGTAACTTCATATACCAAATGAGTTAGTGGACAAGGATGCTAAGCAGGTCATATCTATAAAATATTGATTATATTCACTAAAAATTGTCTAATGGTAGCCAAATTACAATGGAAATTACGTTCTGGGTCTCCAGGGGTTAAGGCCTGGGATAGGGGCTTTGGTGGTGCAATCACTGGGGTATTCATTGTTTTTCTAATCACACCAACTGATGAGGCTTTCTTTTTGCTGTTTTTGTGACTTAGCAATGACAAGCAACAGAAATGATCATTGGGAAAACTTGTGGCTTGAAATAAATATTCTGGGAATCTGTTATGCAAGAGCCTAAAACTAGTCCTCTTACTATTACTAGACACAGCTTCAATGGTCCACTTCGCCCTTAGGACATCATGAAGCCAAAATGATAATAACATGCATATTGTCACGCTTCTGATGACTTTAAACAGAATTTTCTTTGTTAAATAAGTTACCACCTGCAAAAGAAGTGCCATCAAATAATAGATACATGATTACAAAAACAAACAAAAAATAAGATACGCCATCAGCAAAAGAACACAATTCTTACAGAATTAATAAAAAATGAAAATAAAATTCCGTAGAATAAACTAAAAAGTACCAAATGTATGAACCAAAATGACCCTTCCAAGGCTGCACTGCGGGGCAACGGCTGTCTCTTCACACACTTTGTTTGATGAGAAATGTTTAAGACTGATAAAAAATCTTTAGTTATATTTGGATTTCAAGTAAAATGAACAAAGGTGTTCTGATCTGAAGGACGAGAGAGACTTGGGAACGTTTGCTGTGCCAGGCGCATGACTATTTCTGAACATTTTCCTTTTCTCAAAAGTTGAAAAATGGGACCCTTTGCTTTCTGTTGCAAATCAATATTTTCTAATAATTTCATACTTTGATAATAATGTATCTACCTATTGCTAGTATATGTACATCAACAATGGTGTGGTTACCAGTAACAACATTGCAGACGATTCTTGTACATATTTTTCTAAATGAGGTGTTTGTATCGTACATGAAGGCATTGAAGTGCCTATAATATTTCAGCCTACCAGCCACAAATGATACATTGCATCTTTGCATCAAGACAAGCAGGGGTCTCAACATGTAGCACGGTAAACATATCTACACAAATCATCACAGACTAAGCAGACAAATGCAACCACTGATCAATGCATACAAGCAACGGGACATCAAGGAGAAGGTTTCCAAGGTATGACTACAAAGCCAATCCACTCAAACCTACCTCGGTACACCCTGCTGGCTAACAACTACCTCAGTACACCCTGCTGGCTAACAACTACCTCAGTACACCCTGCTGGCTAACAACTACCTCAGTACACCCTGCTGGCTAACAACTACCTCAGTACACCCTGCTGGCTAACAACTACCTCAGTACACCCTGCTGGCTAACAACTACCTCAGTACACCCTGCTGGCTAACAACTACCTCAGTACACCCTGCTGGCTAACAACTACCTCAGTACACCCTGCTGGCTAACAACTACCTCAGTACACCCTGCTGGCTAACAACTACCTCAGTACACCCTGCTGGCTAACAACTACCTCAGTACACCCTGCTGGGTAACAACTACCTCAGTACACCCTGCTGGCTAACAACTACCTCAGTACACCCTGCTGGCTAACAACTACCTCAGTACACCCTGCTGGGTAACAACTACCTCAGTACACCCTGCTGGGTAACAACTACCTCAGTACACCCTGCTGGCTAACAACTACCTCAGTACACCCTGCTGGGTAACAACTACCTCAGTACACCCTGCTGGCTAACAACTACCTCAGTACACCCTGCTGGGTAACAACTACCTCAGTACACCCTGCTGGCTAACAACTACCTCAGTACACCCTGCTGGCTAACAACTACCTCAGTACACCCTGCTGGCTAACAACTACCTCAGTACACCCTGCTGGCTAACAACTACCTCAGTACACCCTGCTGGCTAACAACTACCTCAGTACACCCTGCTGGGTAACAACTACCTCAGTACACCCTGCTGGGTAACAACTACCTCAGTACACCCTGCTGGGTAACAACTACCTCAGTACACCCTGCTGGCTAACAACTACCTCAGTACACCCTGCTGGGTAACAACTACCTCAGTACACCCTGCTGGGTAACAACTACCTCAGTACACCCTGCTGGGTAACAACTACCTCAGTACACCCTGCTGGGTAACAACTACCTCAGTACACCCTGCTGGGTAACAACTACCTCAGTACACCCTGCTGGCTAACAACTACCTCAGTACACCCTGCTGGCTAACAACTACCTCAGTACACCCTGCTGGCTAACAACTACCTCAGTACACCCTGCTGGCTAACAACTACCTCAGTACACCCTGCTGGCTAACAACTACCTCAGTACACCCTGCTGGCTAACAACTACCTCAGTACACCCTGCTGGGTAACAACTACCTCAGTACACCCTGCTGGCTAACAACTACCTCAGTACACCCTGCTGGGTAACAACTACCTCAGTACACCCTGCTGGCTAACAACTACCTCAGTACACCCTGCTGGCTAACAACTACCTCAGTACACCCTGCTGGCTAACAACTACCTCAGTACACCCTGCTGGCTAACAACTACCTCAGTACACCCTGCTGGCTAACAACTACCTCAGTACACCCTGCTGGGTAACAACTACCTCAGTACACCCTGCTGGGTAACAACTACCTCAGTACACCCTGCTGGGTAACAACTACCTCAGTACACCCTGCTGGCTAACAACTACCTCAGTACACCCTGCTGGGTAACAACTACCTCAGTACACCCTGCTGGCTAACAACTACCTCAGTACACCCTGCTGGGTAACAACTACCTCAGTACACCCTGCTGGCTAACAACTACCTCAGTACACCCTGCTGGCTAACAACTACCTCAGTACACCCTGCTGGCTAACAACTACCTCAGTACACCCTGCTGGGTAACAACTACCTCAGTACACCCTGCTGGCTAACAACTACCTCAGTACACCCTGCTGGCTAACAACTACCTCAGTACACCCTGCTGGGTAACAACTACCTCAGTACACCCTGCTGGGTAACAACTACCTCAGTACACCCTGCTGGGTAACAACTACCTCAGTACACCCTGCTGGCTAACAACTACCTCAGTACACCCTGCTGGTAACAACTACCTCAGTACACCCTGCTGGCTAACAACTACCTCAGTACACCCTGCTGGCTAACAACTACCTCAGTACACCCTGCTGGCTAACAACTACCTCAGTACACCCTGCTGGCTAACAACTACCTCAGTACACCCTGCTGGCTAACAACTACCTCAGTACACCCTGCTGGCTAACAACTACCTCAGTACACCCTGCTGGCTAACAACTACCTCAGTACACCCTGCTGGCTAACAACTACCTCAGTACACCCTGCTGGCTAACAACTACCTCAGTACACCCTGCTGGCTAACAACTACCTCAGTACACCCTGCTGGCTAACAACTACCTCAGTACACCCTGCTGGCTAACAACTACCTCAGTACACCCTGCTGGGTAACAACTACCTTAGTACACCCTGCTGGCTAACAACTACCTCAGTACACCCTGCTGGGTAACAACTACCTCAGTACACCCTGCTGGCTAACAACTACCTCAGTACACCCTGCTGGGTAACAACTACCTCAGTACACCCTGCTGGCTAACAACTACCTCAGTACACCCTGCTGGGTAACAACTACCTCAGTACACCCTGCTGGCTAACAACTACCTCAGTACACCCTGCTGGCTAACAACTACCTCAGTACACCCTGCTGGCTAACAACTACCTCAGTACACCCTGCTGGCTAACAACTACCTCAGTACACCCTGCTGGCTAACAACTACCTCAGTACAACCCTGCTGGGTAACAACTACCTCAGTACACCCTGCTGGCTAACAACTACCTCAGTACACCCTGCTGGTAACAACTACCTCAGTACACCCTGCTGGCTAACAACTACCTCAGTACACCCTGCTGGCTAACAACTACCTCAGTACACCCTGCTGGCTAACAACTACCTCAGTACACCCTGCTGGCTAACAACTACCTCAGTACACCCTGCTGGCTAACAACTACCTCAGTACACCCTGCTGGGTAACAACTACCTCAGTACACCCTGCTGGCTAACAACTACCTCAGTACACCCTGCTGGCTAACAACTACCTCAGTACACCCTGCTGGCTAACAACTACCTCAGTACACCCTGCTGGCTAACAACTACCTCAGTACACCCTGCTGGCTAACAACTACCTCAGTACACCCTGCTGGCTAACAACTACCTCAGTACACCCTGCTGGCTAACAACTACCTCAGTACACCCTGCTGGCTAACAACTACCTCAGTACACCCTGCTGGCTAACAACTACCTCAGTACACCCTGCTGGCTAACAACTACCTCAGTACACCCTGCTGGCTAACAACTACCTCAGTACACCCTGCTGGCTAACAACTACCTCAGTACACCCTGCTGGCTAACAACTACCTCAGTACACCCTGCTGGCTAACAACTACCTCAGTACACCCTGCTGGCTAACAACTACCTCAGTACACCCTGCTGGCTAACAACTACCTCAGTACACCCTGCTGGGTAACAACTACCTCAGTACACCCTGCTGGCTAACAACTACCTCAGTACACCCTGCTGGCTAACAACTACCTCAGTACACCCTGCTGGCTAACAACTACCTCAGTACACCCTGCTGGCTAACAACTACCTCAGTACACCCTGCTGGCTAACAACTACCTCAGTACACCCTGCTGGCTAACAACTACCTCAGTACACCCTGCTGGGTAACAACTAACAAACAGCCTGACTCATAGTGTCTGACGTCTTCTGGAGGTCAGACACCAAAATATAATGAATATTACAGATTTGTGGCACAATCATGGGTGATGACATTGTTGGTCTTTACATAAAGGACATCATCATGAGAGCTGCATAACACCACTTCTGATGAACTTTACTACAACATTTTGCAGGTTATAAAACTGTTCATAAACAACTTGTGAGTTTTCATTACTAATATTTCATATTAAGTATAGTTTTCAGGGTAGATTATTTACATATCATTAGTGTATGTCTGCATTTATGAAGTAAATTTGTAGAATTTCTATGAGGCTACAGTAGAGCAGAAATGTATACAAATTATACCAATAAAATGTGTCATTCCAGAAACCCAGTGTCCCCATATTAAGAGTCTGACCTGCACTTGCGTGTTGAGGCAGCCGTGGCAATAAGACGAACCACGAGGTGTACTCAGATCACCGACATCACACTTCTAAGTTTCGATGCAGAGGTTGGACATTTTATACATTAACATTAAAAGGTGGAGGATGTGCATGACTGACACACAGCACAGTGGGAGGGAAATTAGACTGAATTTTTCATTGTAACCCACAAAAATGGTATGTTTCCACTTCATAAGAAAGCTACAAGAGGTCGTGAGACCTACACAAGGTAGTTCCTGTTACTTAACACTACCTACATCCACCTTTCATCCCCATTCATGAAATTGTCTAGCCTCCTTTTAAAACTCCCTATTGACTCCGCACTGACCACCTGACGACTGAGCCCATTCCAATCATTTACCACCCTATTTGTGAACCAGTTTCTCCCCATTACTTTTTTAAATAGACGTTTTACCCCAGTTTGAATCCGTTAGTTCTTGTTTTACCCTGTTCACTAGTCGTAAGAACTTTTCCTACATCTCCTTTATTGTCTCCCAGTAACCACTAAAAAAACTTCTATCAGATCGCCCCTTACTCTACACTCTGCCTCTCGAGCTTGTGTAAATTTAATAGCTTCAATCTCTTCTCATAACTAAAGTTACGCTTACCCTGTTCATACTACTGCCTGTTGGCCTGTTCATACTACTAAACTTCTGAGAACCAATCAAATCAGTAACAAAATGGGTTCTGTATGTCTATAACTGTGATGTAGTTATGGAGTGTCTAGTCTAGTCTATACACCGATGCTTGAATCTCTAATGGAGCGACCATGGCAGAAGATACTATTTGCACCTGTCAACCTCATTCTCACACCTCCATTAACTACCACAGTTGACGACCATCACTTTAAAGTTATAAAAGAAATACAATGTACTACCACATTTCCCATGTCCACTTAGGATTTGTAAATTACGAGGCTTGGGGTGTTCCGAATTGAGAAAAGTTTCAACAAAACTGGAATGAATGCAGGACAACAAATCTCACTACCACAAAGCTATGCCATGATGACACAGCAGCTCACTGGGGACCCTAGTACAGCACCACCACAAAGCTATGCCATGATGACACAGCAGCTCACTGGGGACCCTAGTACAGCACCACCACAAAGCTATGCCATGATGACACAGCAGCTCACTGGGGACCCTAGTACAGCACCACCACAAAGCTATGCCATGATGACACAGCAGCTCACTGGGGACCCTAGTACAGCACCACCACAAAGCTATGCCATGATGACACAGCAGCTCACTGGGGACCCTAGTACAGCACCACCACAACAACCAGGAATATCACCGCTGCAACCTGCCCACTCTTGCCGTCCTTGCAGAAGACCTGCAGCATTTGGCTTGAGGCCCAGCTGGCCTGGCCAAAAGCCTGCTCACCAGGCAAGCAGGTGTGTGCATAAGTGGCCACTTCTTGTAGCACTTCAAAAAAATGAAACGGATTGCAAACATGATATGGGCTACAATAGACAAGATGGAAAACACTAAAACAGGATTGTTAAAATAGAAAGTATATATAAGGGTATAATGGGATGGCTTAACTTTTAATAATAAAGATAAATAAAAACAGCAATAATAACCAATCATAATGATGTAAGTAAATGATAAACTATGGGGCCGTTCAAAAATAACGTAACGCCTAATGGGGGGGAAGTGTTATGAGTGTGACAGGGGGGAGGGGAGGGGGTGCAGCCATGTGTTATGAGTGTGACAGGGGAGGGGAGGGGGTGCAGCCATGTGTTATGAGTGTGACAGGGGAGGGGAGGGGGTGCAGCCATGTGTTATGAGTGTGACAGGGGAGGGGAGGGGGTGCAGCCATGTGTTATGAGTGTGACAGGGGGAGGGAGGGGGTGCAGCCATGTGTTATGAGTGTGACAGGGGGGAGGGGAGGGGGTGCAGCCATGTGTTATGAGTGTGACAGGGGAGGGGAGGGGGTGCAGCCATGTGTTATGAGTGTGACAGGGGAGGGGAGGGGGTGCAGCCATGTGTTATGAGTGTGACAGGGAGGGGAGGGGTGCAGCCATGTGTTATGAGTGTGACAGGGGAGGGGAAGGGGGTGCAGCCATGTGTTATGAGTGTGACGGGGGAGGGGAAGGGGTGCAGCCATGTGTTATGAGTGTGACAGGGGAGGGGAAGGGGTGCAGCCATGTGTTATGAGTGTGACAGGGGAGGGGAGGGGGTGCAGCCATGTGTTATGAGTGTGACGGGGGAGGGGAGGGGGTGCAGCCATGTGTTATGAGTGTGAGGGGAGGGGAGGGGTGCAGCCATGTGTTATGAGTGTGACGGGGGAGGGGAGGGGTGCAGCCATGTGTTATGAGTGTGAGGAGGGAGGTGTGCAGCCAGTGTAGAGTGGGACGGGAGGGAGGGTGCAGCCATGTGTTATGAGTGTGACGGGGGGGGGGAGGGGGTGCAGCCATGTGTTATGAGTGTGACGGGGAGGGGAGGGGGTGCAGCCATGTGTTATGAGTGTGACGGGGAGGGGAGGGGGTGCAGCCATGTGTTATGAGTGTGACGGGGGAGGGGAGGGGTGCAGCCATGTGTTATGAGTGTGACGGGGGGAGGGAGGGGGTGCAGCCATGTGTTATGAGTGTGACGGGGAGGGAGGGGGTGCAGCATGTGTTATGAGTGTGACAGGGGAGGGGAAGGGGTGCAGCCATGTGTTATGAGTGTGACAGGGGAGGGGAAGGGGTGCAGCCATGTGTTATGAGGTGGACAGGGGAGGGGAGGGGGCAGCATTTTTGATGACAGGAGGGAGGTGCACCATGTGTTATGAGTGTGACAGGGGGGAGGGGAGGGGTGCAGCCATGTGTTATGAGTGTGACGGGGGAGGGAGGGGGTGCAGCCATGTGTTATGAGTGTGACGGGGGGGGGGGGGGGGGGGGGGGCCAGCCATGTGTTACATAACACCTTCAGATTAGTTCTAATTTGGGTTAAGATTCGCTGTATCGCCCCTGCCATATCTCGCTTACTAGCTTATGAAGGACTAATCTTTTGTCATACACGTCTTCTGTTAACCTTCAAACCTCTTGGCAAGCTGTTACTTTGGTCATAATCACGGACAAAAATTATCTGATATGAATAAATAAAAATAAGTGCAACTCCGCCGTCGCCATCAGCGCAGCGCAGTCTAGACCGCAGGCCAAGCCTCCCTCACGGACAGCAGCCAGGCTAGGTTAGGTTAAGGTTAGGTTTACTAGTTTAGTTTATAATAAAGCTAAACTAAACCTAACCTTAACCTAACCTAGCCTGGCTGCTGTCCGTGAGGGAGGGCTGGGGCTGGAGAGGCGCCCGTCCCGCGGTCTGTGGACTGCGCTGCGCTGATGGCGACGGCGGAGTGGCACTGATTTACTCTTATCAGATCATTTTTGTCCGTGATTATGACCAAAGTAACAGCTTGCCAAGAGGTTTGAAGGTTAATAGAAGACGTGTGTGACAAAAGATTAGTCCTTCATAAGGTAGTAAGCGAGATATGGCAGGGTTAATACAACGAATCTTAACCCAAATTAGTTAGGAAAATGGCAAGAACATATTTATTTCGAATTTACCTGCGATTATTTGATAAAACAAAATTATTTCGAAAACCTAACTATAATAATTTACAGGTATTTAGGTTATAGTTATATTATTGTATTTGGAAAAAACTGGAAACCTACTAATGGGGGGGGGGGGGTTACTAGCTGGTGTTAGTACATCATTTTCTAGGAAGGTCTGGCATGTGTTACAAGGCGTGACCAAGGGGGGAGGGGGAGAGGGGGGGGAGGGGGAGAGGGGGGGAGTTAAAATTACCAAAAAATGCGTTACGTAATTTTGTAATGGCCCCTAATGACTTTCCAAAGATAATATGGTGAGATGTCGCCGCAAATTGATGAACACTTCATCGGGATGACAATCGTGAGCGCGAGGCATCCGGAGCCTCAGCATGGCCCATCCACCTTAAGACAAACAGGGCCACAAGGCCACATCCAGCCTTGTTGCTGGTGGTCACTCCCTCCCGCACTAGCACAAGCGGGCGAGGCCCACAGGCTTGGCTGCCTCAGTCCGGCTGTCATCTAGGGGTCACCAGGATTATGCTAACTAGGGGAAGTAAAGCTTACCTGCGGATTCATGTGCATGGGGCTCCCCCCCGGCCCTCCCGGCCCCCCTGGGGGGTGGGGGGAGGCC
>JACEEZ010023598.1:332809-355309 GCA_016584305.1 Chionoecetes opilio
TGTGTTCTTAATATCTCTCGACGGTGCCTATATCGTACAGGTGTGTGTGGGTCTGGTTGGGGGGGCAGTGCATGGGTGAGGGGAGAGGAGGGTGGGTCAGGGCAATCATGGGACCCAAGCAATGCCAAGGTAACCAGGTGTGTTCAGATGGCACGTCGTCAGCAGCCACCAGACGTGCCTTACGGGTGATACATTATTTTAGCGGACGTCCCCCCAGGGTAAAGACTGGCCCGGCTCTCTATCAGGGCCACACGACAAGTATAGTAAACACTGGGTGGTAGTGTTACCTCGCCAACACTTCCCCCTTGCTGGTGAACTGAGGGGAGGGGAAGGGGGAAGGGGGAAGGGGTTAGTGTGAGCCGCATGCCAACTGTCCCGAATAATTATAGCCGCGGTGATGGGATGGGCAGCGTTCTCGACAGACACCGCTCACTGCCCGCCCCCGTCATTCCTCTCTCGCTCTTGTTGGAGTCTTGTGGGAGCTTCTTCTTCTTGTGTCACATTAGATTTTCCCATAATAGTTAACCCCTTGAGGCCCAGAACGTAATGTCCATGTAATTTGGCAGCCATTAGACAATTTTAATGACTATAAGCAATATTTTATAGATATAACCTGTTTAGTATCCTTGTCCACTAGGTAGCTAATTGGTATATTAAGTAACTTTTTGTAATCTTATGGCTAATAATAGATCATTTTACATAGCAAAGAAAAGATCTGGGCGTGAAGGGGTTAATGAGGTTCGAAGGCCGATGATACGCTTCCAACTATCTCTATCCGTTATAGCTTCAAAGCATTGAACTTTATAATCCTGGTGACGCAATAAATGTATACATAAGATATAGCATTGCTCCGCTGCCCGTTGCTTGTCTGTTGTCTTCACCGCCCAATGCAAATGTGGTAGCTTTACAATGCCTAAGTTGACACCCACAATGCCCCACACAAGACGCCTGACTCTTGAGTATATTGTCATTCCCTTTCCACCGGTCTTGATCTCCTCCTCCTCCTCGATCTCCTCCTCCTCCTCGATCTCCTCCTCCTCCTCCTCGATCTCCTCCTCGATCTCCTCCTCCTCCTCCTCCTCCTCGATCTCCTCCTCCTCCTCCTCCTCGATCTCCTCCTCCTCCTCGATCTCCTCCTCCTCCTCCTCGATCTCCTCCTCCTCCTCGATCTCCCCCTCTCCCTCGATCCTCCTCCTCTCTCCTCGATTCTCTCCTCCTCCTCGATCTCCTCCCTCTCCTCATTCCTCCTCTCGATCTCTCTCCCTCCTCCTCCTCCTCCTCCCGTTGATGTGCTCGCCTCCATTGATGAATGAATGAGTGCACTTCCTTCTACACCTTAAGAACATACAAAAGAAAATAGGAAGCTACAAGGGGCCGCAAGACCTACACGAGGTAGTTCCGGTTACTTAACACTACCTATATCCACCTTTCATCCCCATCCATGAAATTGTCTAGCCTCCTTTTAAAACTCTCTATTGACTCCGCACTGACCACCTGACGACTGAGTCCAATCAAATCGTTTACCACCCTATTTGTGAACCAGTTTGTTTCCCTATTTACGTTTTAACCCTACCCTTTTCCAGCTTGAATCCGTTACTTCTTGTTCTACCCTGATTACAGTGCTCAGTGTGAGTGTGTGTGTGTCTGTGTGTGTGTGTGTGTGTGTGTGTCTGTGTGTGTGTGTCTGTGTGTGTGTGTGTCTGTGTGTGTCTGTGTATGTGTCTGTGTGTGTGTCTGTGTGTGTGTCTGTGTGTGTCTGTGTCTGTGTCTCTGTCTGTGTCTGTGTGTCTGTGTGTCTGTGTGCCTGTGTCTGTCTCTGTGTCTGTGTCTGTCTCTGTGTCTGTGTCTGTGTCTCTGTGTCTGTGTCTCTGTGTCTGTGTCTCTGTGTCTGTGTCTCTGTGTCTGTGTCTCTGTGTCTGTGTGTGACCCCAAATATTTCCCGACAGCCAATATAAAGGCTATGGGATGATAGATGCGGCTGTTGCTTTGCCCTCTCCTTGACCCCTCTCTGCCACAGGGCAAACACGGAACACTGGGTGAGGGGGACACAGACACAATCGCTAAGACACTTCATTTTTCCATCTTCCTAAAACTTTCCCCTTTCAATACAGAAATACCACGGATACTAAGGACTAATATTTGTGTTACTATAGTGTTTTTTTCTCTCAATTTTACTTCTGAGTTTCGTGTTTGTTAAAGGAAGCTTATTATGACATCTATAGGAACTTTTAAAATAGGTTTGTACACGCGAGCTAGGAGGGAAGTGTACTCTCTTACTTATCTTTAAGAAGCCCATGGTTAGTCAGAGGTATAATGAGTATACGTTTACCTCAGCAGCCGTTGACTTGTATAGCTACACGTGAGTGATGAACGAATAGAACAGGTCATTTAACTAACTAACCGACTGTTCAAACTGATAAAACTAAATACACAGAATTGTCATACATAACATAACCATGCACTTGTAGTTACCAGCCTTGGCAAATGTTAACTAATGAGATGGCCTTCCTTGCGTCATTTCAATCTGTCTGTGTGTATATTTGTCCACCCATCTCTCTCTCTCTCTCTCTCTCTCTCTCTCTCTCTCTCTCTCTCTCTCTCTCTCTCTCTCTCTCTCTCTCTCTCATCTGTTCCCATGTCGCGAGTTCAAGCCCCCTCTGAGGGTAGATTCCTCTGACAGCACAGGTTGTTACTGTCATAGACTGTTGGGTGAATTTTACACACACACACACCGCGCGATGGTCAGGTTGATAGCGTGCTAGCCTCCCATTATGTGGGTAGGCGGTTTGAATCCTCGCTGGGGGGAATCGAATCCTTCCCGGGGATTTTTCACTGACAAATTCGGCCGGTTACTGTCCCCTTTGAGGAAGGGGATGGGGGTGTGTGACGTCCCAGCATTGCCCAAAGATTGGTAATAATGAGCTCCAAGCTCGCACTGAGGGTGAAACTGACGATCGCGTGCCAGCTCGCGTGAACAAATCCATAGGTGAAAACACACACACACACACACACACAGTGTACCTGCAGCAGCCAGGTGCGGGGGTGGCAGGCAGCCAGGTGAACTATACACCTGGCCTAGCCACACACAGGAGAGAGAGAGAGAGAGAGAGAGAGAGAGAGAGAGAGAGAGAGAGAGAGAGAGAGAGAGAGAGAGAGAGAGAGAGAGAGAGAGAGAGAGAGAGAGAGAGAGAGAGAGATAACAAATATGTATGTATGTATGTATGTGTGTGTGGTTGTGTGTGTGTGTTCCTGCTCCACTTGCTACCATCGCCTTATATAAAGAAGCCTGACGTTCTTTACCTTCTTTGTCACTGGTCCTCTCCTAACGTGGACTCCCCCTCCTTATGTATGCCCCCCCGTGCGCCTATCAGATGCCGGGGAGGTGGTGGGGAGTGGTCTGTGCACACAACACCTCCAAACAGAGGCACGTCGGTAAATAGTCGTATCATCAACCTTCTTTCTTAAACCACCATCTGTTTATCAGTCTACCCATGTGTGTTAAAATATCTTGCTCTTCTTTCCCGTTAGTTTCAAGCTTACTGCCCTGCTGAATGTACTACAATATAATACTTGCATACTTCTTTTTGACCTGCATACCTTCCTTCCCACATCCCTCGTGATTCCGCAACATATAATCCCGATCCAATTATGCCCACTTTACTAATGCAGGAAGTAACTCTTTTCCAACATTTCTTTGGCTGGATAACTCTAGTCTTCCTTCATTTCCCCATCTGTCTAGTGTCTTATTATGTTTATGTCTATTCTTTTATATACTTGGGAAGTTGAGACCACGAACATCACGACACCTCACGAGCTGAAATGGCCGTGTTTGTAGAATTCACCTTTGATTTCTTGTAAAACCTATTAAATATTTGTAGGCTGGTTGTATAAGTCTCTCTCTCTCTCTCTCTCTCTCTCTCTCTCTCTCTCTCTCTCTCTCTCTCTCTCTCTCTCTCTCTCTCTCTCTCTCTCTCTCTCTCTCTCTCTCTCTCTCTCTCTCCAAACAATCCTTCTTTTACTATATTAATAAAAATACATACGACGATAGTGTTAAGGGTCACGAACTAAGAGTAGTCAAAACAGTTATCTAAAGCAGCAAGAGGTACAGTGTCTCAGTAAGTGAAGCAAGAATTATATGCAATGAAACTACTATAACTCCCATATCAAACTAAAATAATACGATTTATCATTAAGTAGTTGCACTATAAATATTCTCCTCTTTAAAATGTACGTATCTGCACTTATAATAATAATAATAATAAAAATAAAAATAATAAGAATGATTTTATTATCGCCCAGAGGCACACAGACCAAAAAAGCAACAAGACAAGGAGTTTACTTAAGTACTAGAGCAAAACAAAATATACATAATATAGGCACATTAGGGGACCAGTATCAAAGTGCATATAGTACATAGGATATACATACATGGACACCTGTGCTACCCCACATTCTGCACAAACAGCAGACCCAGCCACCGCTGTTGTATAGGTCCACATACATAGGCCGAGCTCTGCCTGACAGAGGTGATGATGGAGTTCGTAGAGAGCTCCACCCTACTCCTTAAGCTGAACATGGAGCGTCGACGGATCACATCCAGATTGTTCACCCCGTTCCTAGCGAAAGCCAGGGACGAGTTGCACCACCTGGGCAGCCCCAGAAGCCTCTTAAGGATGTCATTGTGACAGACCTTAAGGCGGTTCAGAGTGGCCACCTTGAACCGCGACCACAGCGAGTTGCAGTATATAGAGTACTTACGAGACGAGCAAATAACATCCCATTATCACACTATGAACAGATGCGAAAAGGTGTACAGATACTGCAATGGTTTTGATCTCTACTCCACCTCTGTTCAATACCACTCTTCCACATGTCAAGCCTGATCCACCACTAATCATGCTCCATTAAAATGTTACACGCGTCATTAGGCACCAGGAAGGCAAGCACCGTCATCTACAACCCGTACATCATTCTTATCGCCGCAACACTATGTCCTCCGCAGCATTATCACGTCACTGCACCGCCACTCACAATCACACAACCTGCCATCACCTCATCATATCTTAATACCTTGCCTACCCGACCCTATCATTCCCTCACCCTCCCTTACCCTCCCCTACCAATCGTTGCGTCTCAGTGCCTTCCTACCACAGGGAATAAGACACTAGTCCCCTCCCTTCCTCTGTTCCCGGTGGCATTCACCCCTTCACGCCCAGATCTTTCCTTTGCTATAAAAAAAGTATGTTTTCGAGCCATAAAACTACGAAAAGTAACTGAATCAACCAAATTAGTTAGTGGACAAGGATACTAAACAGGTCTTATCTATCAAATATTGCTTATATTCATTAAAAATCGTCTAATGGCTACCCAAATTACAATGGAAATTACGTTCTGGGTCTCAAGGGGTTAAGAGTGTGAGCAATTAGAAGAGTTCTTTTTCGAGGTGATTTTGGAGAATGGGAGGAAAGAAACGATCCATGAAAAGTACGAAAGAACGGAACACTTACTCTATTCATCAGTAAAATAAGAATAACACAGGGCAAATATATCTTTTCATCCTCTGAGGACACATATATACTCCTAACAAAAGCGCATGAGAGGATACGGAGCGAGCGTCTGGAGTGAGTAACGAGAGAGACACTGAACAGCAGATTACAGCACGACTCGCCACGACGCGACGCGGGGCATTAAACACCGTGAAAGGGAAAAAGAATTAAGTGATATTGTTATGAGAGAAAAATATATGGATATCAAGTTGGGCTGTATTTACTCTGGTTGTGGACATCAAGTTGGTCGGTTTTTACCCTGGGTGTGGACAAGTTGGTCTGTTTTTACCCTGGGTGTGGACAAGTTGGTGTTTTTACCCTGGGTGTGGACAAGTTGGTCTGTTTTTACCCTGGGTGTGGACAAGTTGGTCTGTTTTTACCCTGGGTGTGGACAAGTTGATCTGTTTTTACCCTGGGTGTGGACAAGTTGGTCTGTTTTTACCCTGGGTGTGGACAAGTTGGTCTGTTTTTACCCTGGGTGTGGACAAGTTGGTCTGTTTTTACCCTGGGTGTGGACAAGTTGGTCTGTTTTTACCCTGGGTGTGGACAAGTTGGTCTGTTTTTACCCTGGGTGTGGACAAGTTGGTCTGTTTTTACCCTGGGTGTGGACAAGTTGGTCTGTTTTTACCCTGGGTGTGGACAAGTTGGTCTGTTTTTACCCTGGGTGTGGACAAGCTGATCTTTTTTACCCTGGGTGTGGACAAGTTGGTCTGTTTTTACCCCCGTGTGGACATTGGGGTTTTATACCCTGGTGTTGGCAAGCTGGTCTGTTTTCCACTGGTGTGGAAGGTGATCTGTTTTTACCTGGGTGTGGACAAATGGTCTGTTCCCGGTGTGGACAAGTTGCTGTTTTTACCGGGGTGACAAGTTGGTCGTTTTTACCCTGGGTGGACAAGTTGGTCTGTTTTTACCCTGGGTGTGGACAAGTTGTTCTTTTTACCCTGGGTGTGGGCCCAATGGTCTGTTTTACCCTGGGTGTGGAAGTTGGTTGTTTATACCGGGTGTGGACAAGTGGTCTGTTTTTCCCCTGGTGTGGACAAGTTGGTTGTTTTCCTGGGTGTGGACAGTTGGTCTGTTTATATCCTGGTGTGTACAAGTTGGTCTGTTTTACCTGGGTGTGACAAGTTGTCTGTTTTTTACCCTGGTTGGACCCAAGTTGGTCTGTTTTATACCTGGTTGGACAAGTTGGTCTGTTTTTACCGGGTTTGACAAGTTGGTCTGTTTTTCCCCTGGATGGACAAGTTGCTCTGTTTTTCCCCTGGGTGTGGACAAGTTGGTCTTTTTCCCCTGGTGTGACAGTTGGTCTGTTTTACCCTGGCAGTGGACAAGTTTGTATGTTTTTCCCCTGGGCTGTGCAAAGTTGGTCTGTTTTTATTTCCCTGGGTGACAAGTTGGTCTGTTTTTCCCCTGGGTGTGGACAAGTTGGTCTGTTTTACCCTGGGTGTGGACAAGTTGGTCGTTTTTACCCTGGGTGTGGACAGTTTGGGCTGTTTTTACCCTGGGTGTGGACAAGTTGGTCTGTTTTTACCCTGGGTGTGGACAAGTTGGTCGGTTTTTCCCCTGGGTGTGGACAAGTTGGTCTGTTTTTCCCCTGGGTGTGGACAAGTTGGTCTGTTTTTCCCCTGGGTGTGGACAAGTTGGTCTGTTTTTACCCTGGGTGTGGACAAGTTGGTCTGTTTTTACCCTGGGTGTGGACAAGTTGGTCTGTTTTTACCCTGGGTGTGGACAAGTTGGTCTGTTTTTACCTGGGTGTGGAAAGTTGGTCGGTTTTTCCCTGGGTGTGGACACAGTTGGTCGGTTTTTACCCTGGGTGTGGACAAGTTGGTCGGTTTTTACCCTGGGTGTGGACAAGTTGGTCTGTTTTTACCCTGGGTGTGGACAAGTTGGTCGGTTTTTACCCTGGGTGTGGACAAATTGGTCGGTTTTTCCCCTGGTAGCCTATGTTCTTATCCTCGCTGCTACTTTCATGACTCAGATTGCCTAACGAGTGGAAGGTAAGTACAGTTTCTTATGTATACAGTCTGCCTGGACAACGGCGACGACACAGAATTAAAGTATACAACGACATGATTTCCTTTACATTATACCACCCTCAGGTTTTCATTTAAACCCATTGAGACCCACCCAGAACGTAATTTCCATTGTAATTTAGCAACCATTAGACATTTTTTTAGTGACTATAAGCAATGTTTTATAGATATGACCTGTTTAGTATCCTTGTCAACTAACAAATTTGGTATATTCAGTTACTTTTCGTAATTTTATGGCTCGAAAACATACATTTTTTATAGCCAAGGAAAGATCTGGGCGTGAAGAGGTTAATAAGTATGATTTGCTTTCGCTTCACATCACGAACTGATCACTAGCTTCCTCTTGTCTAATTACTCCTCCTTCCTACATTAATCATGGCTCACAAAACCCGTATTTTCTCTATTTGTACAGCAACTACGCACGAAAAAAGACAAAATATAACTTTAATGCTTCGAATACAACTGCAAATTTCTACTTTATATTATTCCTTAACACGTCCGTTCAAAATGTCAATAAAAAAAGGTGGTCTTCATAAGTGTTCAGAATCTAAAACTACCCGTATCTTCTGGAGGGTTTTAAAATAACAAAACACTGACTGGAGATTATCTACATGACGGCCTGCCTGTGAAATACTGGTTACATTCACGTCTCCTACCGTACCTTCACCTGCCATGGACCCCTCTTCATGTGATCGCAGGGAGTTTCGTACACAAGTAGTTTCGTACCAAGATTTTGTTAGTTGTTTCGTACACTGATTTTGCGTTCTTTCGTACATACCAGGTGTCGAATCATAACTCTACTCTAGTAATCAAGTTCAACTCTGAGCTGAGTGTACGAAACGACTATAGTTTCATATAGACTACGAAACAACTTTTTGGTGTACGAATCTACTGGTGTACGAAACAACTTGTGTACGAACTGACTGCACCCCCTTTTCCTGCTCACCCCTGCCATGCACCCCACACGAACGTTTTCACTGCTTTATAACTGTCTCCCATTGCAATCACCTCAAATTATATTGGAAACGTACCTATATATGTGTGTATATTTCTTTTTTTCAACCCACACTTCCAGGTATTTTCTATTTCCACGTATCTCCACCTTTTCCCCACACAATCAAAACAAAACCTCCCCAACACACTATACACTATCCGCACAGCCTAGTTTCCGCCCAACACAATCCCTGTCGCTGCAAAATACACCATAATTCCTGGCTTATACACAACACAACCTGTGGCGCTTTTAATAACACGACGCCCCGCAACACACCGCAAGCCGTGCCCCTCTCTCTCATCGCAACACAGCGCCCACAAAAAACAACCAAAATATATAAATTAATTATAAATTAATCATGTAAAAATACAATACATAATATGAAAAAATTGTAAGATAAATCTCTCTCAAGGTATCATGAATCATCTTTATGTAACGTAAGAATATAGAATTATGAAGAAATAAAGTTCCTGACAAACTATACCTACTACTGAATAAATCAATAATTTCAAGGCCTCTAGCAGTACTTATGACAAATCACTAAATTTATTGATTCCTCAGAGCAGTAGGCACACACACACACGCACACACACACACACATGTCACACACGCACACACACATGTCACACACGCACACGCACACACACAGAGTTTGCTAAGTCAGTGGAAGCATCGCGGCTCACCATGCTGTAGTCTCCCTTTCGAGCCCTACTCAAGGCTCGAGATTTTTCCCCGACAAAGGCCGGTAATTACTGTCCCCCTCGAGTAAGGTGAGGTGTGTGTGGTGTGCGAGGTCCCAGCCTTACCCAAAGATCAGTGCTGTGACCTCTAAACTCCCTGCCGAGAGGGTGATTCCAGGCAATGGCGAGTCTGGCGTGATCTACACCCTGAGATACACACACTGCTTCAGGGCTCTTCACGCCACGACCTGATACGAGTACCTAGGTCTTCTCTCTACTCTTCTTTGGCATCTCAATGTGGCGTTTTACTATACAAGAAAAACGAGCCACACTCATTTGACGTGCATATAATAGAGTTTTCAACGCAGAAGAGTATATCTAACTATATTGAACAGTATATTTAACTATTTAACAACAAAAGGAGATAGGAAGTCATAAGAACGGT
Source organism: Chionoecetes opilio (assembly GCA_016584305.1). Lineage (NCBI taxonomy): Eukaryota > Metazoa > Arthropoda > Malacostraca > Decapoda > Majidae > Chionoecetes > Chionoecetes opilio. The sequence continues at coordinate 342,505 of JACEEZ010023598.1, forward strand.
CATATCATTTTCCTGGGAATTTCCTCGGATCCGACAAGACCACGTAGATGCCAACCTTAAATATATTCCTGAGAGGAGCTATGGTAGGAAGGACCAAACCAGAGGGCGAGGATGTGTTCTTCGTAAGTATGAAAGTGTTCGTAAGCATAAAAAGACACTCGTGGTGATATGGGCAGGGCGGGGCTGTGTATAGGACAGGGTACGGTGTGTGTGTGTGTGTGTGTGTGTGTGTGTGTGTGTGTGTGTGTGTGTGTGTGTGTGTGTGTGTGTGTGTGTGTGTGTGTGTGTGTGTGTGTGTGTGTGTTTCCTCATGTGATTTCTTGTATAGGGTGCTCAGTCTCCCTTCCCTCTCGCCCCTCTTCCTCCCACTTGGCCACTTACGGGTATCGACCTCGTGTGTGTGTGCGTGTGTGACCGTGTGTGTGACCGTGTGTGCGGTGCGTGTGTGAGACTGTGTGTGCGTGAGACTGTGTGTCGTGAGACTGTGTGTGTGTGTGTGTGTGTGTGTGTGTGTGTGTGTACCGTGTGTGTGTGTGTGTGTGTGTGTGTGTGTGTGTTGTGTGTGTGGTGTGTGTGTGCCGTGTGTGTGTGTGTTGGATGTAATTCATGCGTGGTGCTGTCGGTGTGTGGTGTGGTGGTGTGTGAGTGTGTGTGGTGTAGCAGAGACTGTGTAGTGCGTTGCGCGCGTGTGGGGTGTGTGTGTCTGGATAATTTTATCGACATGGCCTGCCTCCTTACCGCAGTTCCTCTTGTCAATAGCGGAAGAACTATTCACGGTGTAGGAGCAAGAGAAAACATTTCACAGGGTTGGGATTCGCGGCAGTAAGGTTCCTCAAAATTTTCCCTCTGCACATTCTCCCGCACGGCTCATAATCCCCCGTGCCTTCAGTGCGACTCAAATCTGTACAGTGCTGAGCTAACTGTCTCGTAATTATTCATGACTCTCTCTCTATCCATCGTCAGGAAATTTCCGAATAAAAGCGAACAAGAATAAAAAAGCCTGTATAATAAAGGGAAAGGCGTGGAAGAAAAACTATGCTGGGTTTTTTTCTCTGTATGTTTTCTCCCGGCATGTTCAGTCTTTTAAAGGTCAAATAGTCTTCTCTCTGTCTGTGTCTTCGTGTATGTGTCTGGCACTCATTAACACCTCTTTGTCCTGTCTGACATGAGAACACAGGCTTCCTTCCGTCATGACATCTCTCTCATTCATTACTCGACGACTAAAACAAAGCAAAAAAACGGGCCGTAGGAACACGATTCAGGGAGAGGAGAGAGAGGACGAGAAAAGAGAGAGAGAGGAGAGAAGAGAGAAGGGGAGAGAGAGGGGAAGAGAGAAGAGAGGAGAGAGAGAAGAGAGAGATGGAGAGGGAGGGAGAGAGGGAGGGGGAGGGAAGGGGGGGAGAGGGAGGGGAGAAGAGGGAGAGAGAAGGAGGCGAGAGAGAGAGAGAGAGAGGAGAGAGAGAGGAGGAGAGAGAGAGAGGGGGCGTGGAGAGAGAGAGAAGAGAGAGAGAGAGAGAGAGAGCGAGTTAAGGAATAGCGCGCAGGTAGAGAGAGTGAGAGGAGAAATCAAGAGGGCGAGATGAGAGAGAGAGAGGGAAGAAAGTCTTCATCGGAGAGGGCGACGGAGAAGGAAGGAAGGAGAGAAGAGAGAGAAGCGTAGGAAGACGAGATTCGAGGAGAGAGAGAGAGGAGAGAGAGGAGGAGGAGAGAGAGAGCGGAGAGAGAGAGTGAGAGAGACGAGAGAGACGAGGAGAGAGAGGAGAGACGAGAGAGAAGAGAGAGAGAGCAGAGAGGGGAGGGAGGGAGGGAGGGGGAACGGAGGGAGAGAGAGAGTGAGCGAAGAGGAGAGAGGATGAGAGAGATGAGACGAGAGTGAGAGAGAGAAGAGAGAGGAGAGAGAGAGAGGAGAGAGAGGAGAGAGGAGGGAGAGAGAGAGAGAGATGAGAGAGAGAGAGAGGACGGGAGGGAGAGGGAGAGGGAGAGTAGAGAGAGAGGAGAGAGAGAGCAGAGAGAGAGCGAGAGAGAGAGAGAGGAGAGAGAGAGAGAGAGAAGGAGAGAGAGAGAGAGAGACCACACAGACTTCTAGAGACCACCACAGACTTCTAGAGAGAGAGGGAGAGAGAGAGATAGAGCAGAGATGAGAGAGAGAGAGCACAGACTTCTCCACACTTCCACGTCACACCACGTCACACACACGAAGACGCGTCACTGTTCCATCGGCGCCCCGTCACTGCATAGCATGTACACCACCGCCACTGCCTTGCCACCACACACGCACACAGTTTACCCACTGTTCTAGCCACACGACCATGGGCGGGTTGCTTGCTTGGCTTTCTTGATTTCACATCCTTACATCCTTCTGTGTTTATTCCTCTCTCTCTCTCTATTCCTCTCTCTCTCTCTATTCCTTCTCTCTCTCTCTCTCTCTCTCTCTCTATCTCTCTCTCTCTCTCTTCTCTCTCTCTCTCTCTCTCTCTCTCTCTCTCTCTCTCTCTCTCTCTCTCTCTCTCTCGCTCTCTCTCTCTCCATATCTTGTCCTGTTTGTCCTCAACATCAATATTTCCCCTCCCCACCCACCACCCACCAGATACTGCGCCCTACTTCACCCTCACTCATGTATGCGGTTTTGCTCCGCCTGTAGTCTTCGTGACGACATGCATGCATATAATACATACATATATATAAAACCCACATCCAATTCTACCAGTTATATTCTCTCTCTCTCTCTCTCTCTCTCTCTCTCCTCTCTCTCCTAATCCTCGGTATATTTTCGTTCCCTGCTTGCCTTCTCCTTCTCCTTCCTTGCCTTCCTCGTCTACAATATTCACACAAAGAACAAAGGAGAGAAAATATAGAAAAAAGTTGTGAAGATGACAAAGCAAATGAGAGGGAGAGAGAGAGAAAAAGAGAAAGAAAGAGTCAGGCTTGGGAGAGGGAGAGTGAGAGGGAGTGTGGCAAGAGAGGAAGGGAGGGTTGGGAGCCTCTCACAGCCTATTGATTAGTGGAAGAGGAAGAGGAGGGTTGATATCTCTCCCATCTGTCTCCCTTCCTTTAAACATCTGTCCACTCCCCTCCCAGAAACATTTGTTCCTACTCTTCACTCCCTTCCACTTACACACTCTCCTCTCACTCCCTCGTCCCCGTAACACCTGTCCACACATCTCGACACCTGTTATCTCACCCTGGCCTTGCGACTACACACACACACACACACACACACACCAAATCGGGCCACATCGCATTTAACTAGCTCCCGTACATATCAGGCCATCATAAATCTTGAGGCCACACCCAAATATGGCCCCGACACACCTGACCACCACCTTCTCTCTCAAGTGGCCGCCTCTCGCCCTCCACTTGGCGCTGGGGCCACACATGTCCCATCACGCCACACACCTGTCACAACGCCACAACACTTGCGTGTCAACACCCCGCTATCCTGTCCCCTCACACCCATACACAACACTATTACTAACAGAACAACGATATCACCAATATTTCGTTGCTTTAGTTAATCACTATCAGTATTCATCGTTCATAAAGAAATAAACTCGATATGAATAGAACTAGAACGCCATACATAACATAAGAGAATGGTATGACGTAAGTTGAAATGGGATTTATTTAAAGAGCGTGGTAGTTTGAGCATGAACAAGCTAGTGCATCTGCTGTCCATCACGCCCTACCGTCACCATCACCCTCACGGACTGCACACTCCCCACCAGCAGTCAGTCAGTCAGGCAGTCAGGCGTGCAGAAGACAAGGAGACATCTCGAAGAAGACACCATTCACTCCTCGCCAACTCGTCTTCCCTCCTGTTTGTTTGCTTTTTTCACGGGGCACGAGACGAACGAGCCTTTTAAATCTTCAAACAACGATTTTGCTAATGATAACTACTAACATAAACTTGATTTTATACTTATAGGCAAAAACAATCATAGCTGTCACCCTAATCGCCAGTTTCGTCGTATTGATTTCCGTTTACTAGAAGCGTGAGTTTGTTAAGCATCCATGACAAGCGAGGGTGAAAGACAGACAGAAAGGGAGGAGGTGGGTATAGTTTTGGAGCGCTGCCACCCTACACCTGCACTAGCCAGGCCTCTGCGCTACTCCTAACCTGTCTATACTCCCTTCCTAAATACACCCTAACGCAGGATGGCAGCCTCCACTACTAACCCTACAACGCCTCGCCCATAATCACACCCATACCACTCCTGCGACCCACTGGTGTGTGTGTGTGTGATGCAAAGCAATGTGAAGGCAATCTACACAGCTCGGTCATTTAAACAGAGAGAGAGAGAGAGAGAGAGAGAGAGAGAGAGAGAGAGAGAGAGAGAGAGAGAAACACCTGTTCTGTCACTAACACCAACAAACACCTCGCCCACTGTGACCTCGCCTCCCACGCCAAACTCACGGAAATATTCACGGCCTCACGCTAAACAGGCACCGCTAAAGATCTCTGTGCGAGCCTTTCCATAAAATAATGTGGAGTTTATCAGAGCAATAAGGCGTGATCCGGGACTGTAGACCGTGCTATTTTACGATTCAGTTCCCCCCAGCTCTGCCCCTTCTTCCCCCACGCTTGTAATATACAAAATTTTCGCGATGTATCAGCGTATCACACAAGCACGAGACGCAGGATTCCAGCTCTTAAGTGATATGTGCATTTAGATCACTTTTGTTTGCTCCACTCGACAAGACTGTCGTAAAAGATGGTAATGACCATTTGGTGCTGTGCGTTCGAGTTCCAAACATACTGAGTATATTAATATTGTTTTCTCCTAGATGCTGGAAAAAATAAGCGAGAAAACAGCAAACACTCGAAGGGCCTGAGCCGGGATGCTGTGTGGCGAGATGTTACAACGCTGCCACACGCCGCCCGCCAACCCCACAACATTGACAACGCTGCCGGCGAACATTACTTCCAGTCAAAAGCGGAAATCTTACGGTTTTAACATTACGTGGGTCTTGTGATCGATCCAGTAACAATGTCTTGACGCTAAATACACTAATATATTTTTCCTTGATCAATAAGGGCATCGACAAGGTGCGTAAGCCTTGTAAGTGTAGTGGGTGATGAGTCTGGATAGTATTAAGAAGGTAAGGCCAGCGCGGGACTCTGCCAAATCTGCGGCGGCTGCGACACCTGGCAACTCGCCGTGCACAAGGGGCTCATGCCGGGTTGGCCGACGGTTTACTTCGCGAACAGTCAAAAACATTTTAATACCACCCCAACTACACTCCCTACATTGACTGTACACATCTAGTAAGACAGCTCCTGAAGTGTTTCAATTAATGAGCCGACTTAACAACCCCAAGATTGAAATGTTAGCCCGTAAAGTGATATTGAAGGTGAACTTATTTGATTAATTCCCGGTAAATGTTGGGTGCGCGCGGGCCGTGTATGTGGAGGTTTTATCTTGGCGTCGGCATCCCCGCCACAAAATACGTACACTAATCTACACGTCTATGTATACACAGCGCTACACACTCCCGCGCGCGCACACGACACACGTAGATAAGCTGAGCAGCGGTAGTGTAGGGCTGACAAATGATGGAGACTGGGAATATAATACAATAATTATGTTGCCCTTGGTTGTGAAGATAATATACCATGCTCTCGCTCTCTCTCTCTCTCTCTCTCTCTCTCTCTCTCTCTCTCTCTCTCTCTCTCTCTCTCTCTCTCTCTCTCCACACTGCACGGGTTAATGTTACATGTGCAGGAAAAATGATCATTGTAACTAGCGGCTAATACACACAGTCACAGTCACAGTCACAGTCACAGTCACACTCACACACACACACACACACACACACACACACACACACACACAGTTTCCAATGAATTCTCGTATATGTACAGTAAAGTACAAGATAGCTACTATTACTTCTACTACCAACTTTACTATCACGACCACCTAACTACTTTATCATTAGTTTTACTCTTTATCATTGTTAAACTAGCTAAATCTACGAGCTACTCCCACCACTATCTAATAATAATAGTCACCATAATGTAAACAGTTAAGATATTTCGTTCTATATTATCATAACCACTTGATTATCATTATCATTCACATAATAACCACTACTACTACTACTAAAGTTCATGTATTTAATGATTTGCATATGACCAATTCCATTAACGTTGACCTTATTTTCAGCCTTAATTAACTGACTTAAGTCCCGTTACGAGTTTCAAGGTCACTCATTTAAAAAATTTATTTAATCTGCTGAGTGTCAAGTGGTTATTTCGGAGATGACGGGGGAGGGAAAGAAGGAGGCGCTCTCTCTCTCTCTCTCTCTCTCTCTCTCTCTCTCTCTCTCTCTCTCTCTCTCTCTCTCTCTCTCTCTCTCTCTCTCTCTCTCTCTCTCTCTCTCTGTGGGTGTGTGTGTTTTTTCAGTAAGTGTAAGTAGCTTTGTGTTCGTGTGGATGATAATATGGATTATGAGGAACACTATGAATGCGGTTGAGTGTGGATGCGTGTGGAACTCCATGAGCCAGAGTAAAGGTGAGTGAAACATTCTGACTGAGCGAAGCAAAGGAGGCATTGGGGGACTAGGGGTGGAGAGGGAGGGACTAGCGTTGGTAGGCGAGGTTTCTGTTTCTCTACGGTCACCGCCCACCCGACTTCACTAGCCGGGAACGGAGGCAATGGTTGGGTTTGTCGATCTCCCCCTTGCCTCCAGCCGGGAAGGGAAGCGCGGGAGGCATATTCCCGTTTCCTGGAACCGTATGTCGCGTTTACTCTTGAATACGTCAGGTTAGGTTAAGTTAGATTACGGTTAGGGTAAGTTGAATTTCCTATGTTTTCGAGGTAACTTTGTGTGGGAATCACAATGAACGTATTTTCGAGAATAAACCATGGTTAATTTCGGAGCTACAGCTAAGCGTCTTCACTGGGAAACCACATACTCCCATAGAGTTGGGGAACATGCGCGCGGAGGTGGTACCATGGGTTTCTAGCGTTCCTTATTCACATGGATGTTATACTTTACTGCACGTATACTCCAGAGGCAGCCCTGGACACAAGCCACGCCCTCTCCCAACTACTGTAGAAGTGCTTTGAACCCAGTTACTCCACGTACGCCGACGACCATCCCTGCCTTTTATCCTAATAGTTTCGGAGCTCAAACACTACTCACAGCAGCCTTTATTAATACCATCACATCACCTTACCTTCAATACATATCATCTCTCCCCTTCCTCCTCCTCCGAAATTAACATAACAGTACATCTTACATATCTATTTTTGTTATATATATATACTCAAGGTGGTTTCAAGAGGATGTAAACACGTACAATTAGAAAACGGGCTCGAAATACTAAACCGGAAAGCAAAATATAATGCCTAGTGTTTAATGATGAAAAGAGAGAGAGAGAGAGAGGAAGAGAGAGAGAGAGAGAGAGAGAGAGAGAGAGAGAGAGAGAGAGAGAGAGAGAGAGAGAGAGAGGAGAGAGAGGAAGAGAGGAGAAAAGAGAATTGAATAAAATTGGGAGGAGAAACCGAATGGGACGGAAAAAGGACTGGAGGAGAACTATGGGGTGAAGAGGAGAATTAGACAGTGAGCGAGAAGGGAGAGAGAGAGGGAGGGAGGGAGGGAGGGAGAGGAAGAAGGATGAAGAAAATTTGAATAATAGATTTGAATATATATTTTGCGATGAAGGTGGAGGAGAGAGAGGAGAGGAGAGAGAGAGAGAGGAGAGAAGAGAGAAGAGAGAGAGAGAGGAGAGAGAGGAGAGAGAGAGAAGAGAGAGAGGAGAGGATGCAGAATGCTATGCCATAAAGTACAAGGCTTTCTTACTACTAAAAAACATATACTGGTGGAAAGATAGGAGGAAGAAGTGAACTCTATAGACAAGATAGACACATGATATGATAATAACAACAGATAGGAAATAATGTGGGAGATGGGGAGGAGAGGGAGGAGGAAGGAGAGGAGGGAGGGCGAGGAGGGGAGCTGGGAGGATGGGGAGGAGAGAGAGAGGAGAAGAGGGAGAGAGAGAGACACAGGATGGGCGAGTGCCCTGCACCGGGCGTTCTAGAATGAAAATACCGAAAAACTAAACGGCAAGGCAAGGAGGAGTGCGGGAGAGCGGTAGGCTGGAGGGCAAGGCAAGGGAGTGCGGGGACGCTGCAGGCTACGACTGGGGGGGGAAGGCAAGGAGGGAGTCGGGTGAGCTGGGGTTGCATGGAGGGTGGCCGAGGTAACCGGGTCGTGGAAACACAAATCACCCTCCCGGGGTTCACCGCTCAACATACCGACTCCTAACACAACACCATTCTATCACTCACACCACTCCTATAGCCACCTCAACACCACTCCTATAGTCACCTCAACACCACAACACCACTCCTATAGTCACCTCAACACCACAACACCACTCCTATAGTCACCTCAACACCACACACCACTCCTATAGTCACCTCAACACCACAACACCACTCCTATAGTCACCTCAACACCACACACCACTCTATAGTCACCTACTACACACCCTCCTTAGTCACCTCAACACCACCCCACTCCTATAGTCACCTCACTACAACACCACTCCTATAGTCACCTCAACACCACACACCACTCCTATAGTCACCTCACTACAACACCACTCCTATAGTCACCTCAACACCACACACCACTCCTATAGTCACCTCAACACCACAACACCACTCCTATAGTCACCTCAACACCACTCCTAGTCTTGTCTTTAACGAGGCCAAAATTCCATTCTATCATAAGGTATCATGCTTAAAAGTATGCCTATATTTACCTAATAATATGGTTAACTATGATAAAATACAGCTGAAATTTAGAAGAAGCGTGTATAGTATTCCCTTCTCCTGGCATCAAATATCAGTCAGTAAGAAGCAAGGGGTCAGGATTTTTCACCTCGTTAAAAAAAATTGACTATAGAGATACCTATTGACACTGCCTTTCCCCTTCCTTCATCACCTTAATTAAGACACTTCTACTTTTTGTGTTGCTACTATTGATATTATTATTACTATTTTCACTATTTGTATTGCTGTCAATCTCACCACGTTCCCTCTTCCACTACTTTCCATCCACCTGCTACTACCTACTGTTCCCTCTTCCACTATCCATCCACCTGCTACTACCTACTGTTCCCTCTTCCACTATCCATCCACCTGCTACTACCTACTGTTTTCCTCTTCCACTTTCCATCCACCTGCTACTACCTACTGCTATATCTTTCCAGCAGGTCCTCCCAAAAAGCGTCATCTGTACAGCGGCGACATACGATTATACAAAATTGTGGTACCATTAGTAGTAAAAACAGTAGTAGTGTTAGTGTTAGTAGTAGTAGTAGTAGTAGTGGTTAGCAGTAGTAGTGTTAGTAGTAGTAGTAGTAGTAGTAGTGTTAGTAGTAGAAGTAGTGTTAGTAGTAGAAGTAGTAGAAGTAGTAGAAGTAGTGTTAGTGTTGTTAGTATTAGTAGTAGTAGTAGTAGTAGTAGTAGTAGAAGTAGTAGTAGTATTAGTAGTAGAAGTAGTAGTAGTAGTAGTAGCAGTAGCAGAATGGTAGTAGTATTAGTAGTAGTAAAAGTAAAAAGTCCACCTGGCTATGCTTAGTGTGGAGCGCTGGGTGAGGGGAGGCTGCTAGGTGGTGGTGGTGGTAGTGGTGGCTACCTTTATGAGTGTGTGTACTGGCGAGGTAACAGTCACATCTGCTACACGTGTCATGATTAATGCCCTCGTCTACTAAATGATCTCTCTCTCTCTCTCTCTCTCTCTCTCTCTCTCTCTCTCTCTCTCTCTCTCTCTCTCTCTCTCTCCACACACACACCTCTAAACTTTTGCCCCTCCCTCCCCCCCCTTACCCTGCGGCACCGTGGGCGTGAGAGCGTGACCTGACCTCGTGACACACTGCCCCGAGGTGCAACGTGACAGCCCCAGCCACGCCCTCATCACTAGTTCTTCTTAACTGGCCCACATCATCACACACTTTCATCACCAACCCCCCTCCCTCCCTCCCCTTCACTATCTATCTTAACCCTCAATCAGTTACTCACCTCCCCCCCCCTCCTCCTCCTCTTCCTCTTCCTCACACCGGTCACGATTATAATTTTCATTCTCTTGCTTCTAACCTCCATCTCCCACCCAGTTCAGTTGCCACACCTTACTCTTCACTACTGAATCTCACGTCACATTCCCTTAACCCTTCACACCCAGATCTTTCCTTTGCTATATATAATTGTATGTTATTAGTCATACATAAAATTACGAAAACTAACTAAATATACCAAATTAGTTAGTGGGTAAGGATGCTAAACAGGTCATATCTATAAAATATTGCTTATATTCACTTAAAATCGTCTATTGGTAGTCACATTACAATGGAGATTACGTTCTGGGTCTCAAGGGGTTACCATCACAGCCACGACACAGTTCAAATATAGGGAGTTTTAGAATAGGGAGCTTTAAAAGGAGGCTAGATAATTTCATGGATGGGGAGGAAAGGTGGATGTAGGTAGTATTAAGCAACAGGAACTACCTCGTGTAGGTCTCACGGCCTCTTGTAGCTTCCTTATTTTCATGTTCTTATAGTTCACTCCCAGATTTTTCCTTTGCTATAAAAAAATTGTCTGTTAGCCATAAAACTACAAAAAGTAACTGAATACACCAAATTAGCTAGTGGCCAAAGATACTAAACAGGTCACATCTATAAAACATTGCTTATATTCACAAAAAATCGTCTTATGGTAGCCAAAGTACAATGGCAATTACGTTCTGGGCCTCAAGGGGTTAATCCTTTCAGTAAGTAGTGCCTCGTCTACCACTAGGAAAATACATACAAGTTCCCTGTGCGGATGAAAACAAATTCATCCTTCCACTCACTACCCTCCTGTCGGCACTTTTTATTCCCTCCCGCCATCCCGACAACTACGTACGTCCAGGGACCGAACTTTTCTTCCCTCCCTTATCCTGTCACCCAATTTTGCTGCCAGGGTTTTTTTTCCACTTCCCACCCTGTCTCTTTATCCCTTGCCATCCCGTTACTCATGGTTTCCTCTTTCAATCCGACACGAGAAACACCAAGCATATTCTCTCTCTCTCTCTCTCTCTCTCTCTCTCTCTCTCTCTCTCTCTCTCTCTCTCTCTCTCTCTCTAACCCCCCGTCTCTCTAACCCCCCCGTCTCTCTAACCCCCGTCTCTCTAACCCCCCGTCTCTCTAACCCCCGTCTCTCTAACCCCCGTCTCTCTAACCCCCCGTCTCTCTAACCCCCCGTCTCTCTAACCCCCTCTCTCTAACCCGCTCTCTCTCTCTAACCCGCTCTCTCTCTCTCTAACCCGCTCTCTCTTCTTCTAACCCCGCTCTCTCTCTAATCCGCTCTCTCTCTCTCTAACCCGCTCTCTCTCACCCGCTCTCTCTAACCCGCTCTCTCTCTCTCTAACCCGCTCTCTCTAACCCGCTCTCTCTCTCTCTAACCCGCTCTCTCTAACCCGCTCTCTCTCTAACCCCCTCTCTCTAACCCTCTCTCTCTAAACCTCTCTAACCCTTCTCTCTAACCCCCTCCTCTCTCTAACCCCCTCTCTTCTAAACCCGTCTCTCTCTCTAACCCCCTCTCTAACCCTCTCTAAACCTCTCTAACCCCTTCTCTCTAACCCTCTCTCTCTCTAACCCGCTCTCTCTCTAAACCTCTCTAACCCTCTCTCTCTCTAACCCGCTCTCTCTCTAACCCCCTCTCTCTAACCCCCCGTCTCTCTAACCCTCTCTCTCTCTAACCCCCTCTCTCTCTAACTCTCTCTCTTTTCCAGCACTACCATCCCTACCATCACCACCGCACCGCTGCCGCCGCACTCCCGCCCTCGCCAGGCCATCATCAAAGCTTTCACCACCCACACGAGAACACTCGCACGTTCCCTCGTGACCTGGTTCTCTCTCTCTCTATTCCTTCGTCACTATTTCTGTAGCAAATCCGTACAGCCCATCCATGACGTACGTAACGAAGAAGGTATATATATAACATGTATGTGTGCTGTGGCAGTGTATATCTTTAACGCGCGTGTGGGGGGGGGGGGGGGGGGGGGGGGCCTCACACAGTACTAGAGTTGTAAAAGGTGTGTAATCAATAGGGCCGTCACTCATTCCATTAAGGCAATGCCCATGTTTTTTTTAATAGCCATTTAGATGTTCAGTCTGGGTTGGGATGAAATATTACCTCAGTTCCTATTATCACAGTTATATTACACTAACTAGTACAAGGAAGTAAGAAATATCACCATTGCCCAGCGAGTCTTAAGACCATCGTTGTTATTATTATTATTTTTTTTTTACACTACACCCGAGCACCATCCCTAGCACTGATACGACTACCTTGATCCACCTTCACCAAGACTCGATAGTCGCCGCACGTTAAGTTGGCGAAAATGGGACCCCTTCACTCTCCTCCTTCCGAACGCAGGGGATTGGCTGAGGTGTTGGGTGTTGGGGCTTTAGGGCGGAACTTGGAGTAAGGCATTCTCACCCAACACCCAACACCTCCGCCAATCCCGTGCGTTCGGAAGGGGGGAGTGAAGGGGCCTCATTTTCGCCAACTTAACGTGCGGCGACTATAGTACTGGAGCGGTCACCATCACACAATCGCTAATACTCATACTCACCATCATCATCATCACCCCGCTGGCTTTATTACTTACCTGAAAATATAAAGAAAGAACACGTGTTAATGTATGTACTGATCACATGTGAATTAATACCGTACGAGAAAAATGTCGTCCAGTTTTACCTATGAATATTCAACATTCACTTTTTCTAATCAAATGAATTCAATGATTT
>JACEEZ010023598.1:360309-362809 GCA_016584305.1 Chionoecetes opilio
CAAGAAACATGAACTTGCCCCAGCCACGAGCCTTGTGGGCGCCCCCTTGGCCTCCTCCACGCCGCATTGTTTCTTACAGATACAACCCGATGGGAAGGATCGGTTTCAGGGTAGCGTGCCACATGCCCATATAGCCAAAGTTGGCGCTGACGGACTATGCAGGTAATAGGCCTCGATTCAGTCTCACGGTGCAATCGCTGATTTGACACAATCATCCCAGCGATACCCCATGATTCTGCGAAGACACTTATTACCAAAGGCATCGATTCGTCTCTTCAAGTCGCTATTTAGTGTCCATGTCTCACAACCATAGAGTAAGACAGGGATCACAAGTGTGTGTGTGTGTGTGTGTGTGTGTGTGTGTGTGTGTGTGTGTGTGTGTGTGTGTGTGTGTGTGTGTGTGTGTGTGTGTGTGTGTGGGTGGTGTATGTGTGTGGGTGTGCGTGTGTGCGTGTGTGCGCGTGTGCGCGTGTGTGCGTGTGTGCGTGTGTGCGTGGGTGCGTGGGTGCGTGTGTGAAATTTCAGCTCCTGTTTTAACACTTACCAGACGACCATCGGGTAAAGTAAAAAACAAAACGCAATGCAGACACCTTTACAAGCAATCATAATCACCCTAACAAGCATTGGCCCATACAAGCACCTCACATCCACATAAAAGTAACGCTAATCACCTGTATTTGTGGTCACTTTCACACCATTATTACCAAGGTCACCGCCACACCACTTTCATGATAACACCCAACTGATCACCGAATTTGGGAGACTAAACTATCAAACCCCATTTCCCGAGCCCCACCCAGCCCCGCCCCACCACTAGCACCCACAACCTCCCACAAGACTACAACACAACAGTCGCAGCAAACACGACATCAATACATTCACATCAATGTCACTATAGTCAACAACCACGCCTCCCTCCTCTTCCTAAACTCTCTCTTTATCTCTCTCTCTTTCGCTCTTATTTAAATAGTTATTAATCACAGTTACACAACAGCTATAGATGGCGTAGAAGATAGATGAATTAAGACAATAAATGTTCATAAAACTAAAGATGTCCTCTGTCCCAAGGAAATCAATTTAATCTCTCTCTCTCTCTCTCAACACACACCAGATTAAACCACCGCTATCAAGAGAAGTGCTGTCCTGTCCTAACCTCCTGACCCTCCACACTGTCTCCTCAGCACAGCAGTGACCTCAACTCCCAGTCCAGCCGAGGTCAGACACATGTTTCATACTCTCTCAAAACAAGACAAAAGTGTGCAAGCTTTCAGATGACAGGTACACAAAATAGTGGCCACCCAATCACAACCACCCCGTGGCCACCCACCCTCACTGTGTTTACTTTACAGTCACGGCTGTTCCCAACTGGTGTGTGTGTGTGCGTGTGTGCGTGTGCGTGTGTGCGTGTGTGTGTGACATGCATATAACTAGGTCAACTTACCAACCATTTATCTCAAAACAATAAAACATACATCGAACAGTAACCCTTTCCCCGCGAGCCCATTGCCTCTCCTTCCCTGCTCCCTCACATGTCTTCCCTGCACGTCATCTCAGAATCTTTCAACGCCACGCTCAGTCACGCTAGTTGTCTTGGCGGCTCTAACCAGGTCATGTCGACGTAATTGAATATAATAGTCTAAAGCCGCAATACCCTAGGGTAAAAAAGATAGGGTCACGTCACGCACCTTGCCGTGCTTAGAAACACTGCTAGGGGATCATAGGCTGGGGGAAGGTGGCGGCGCGGTGGCTAAGGGTGTTAGAATGGGGCTGCAGAGATTAGAGCACAACCACCACCCTCGACCACAATCCACGCGGCGCCCCGACCCCTTCCTTGGCTGCCTTCCCCCTTCCCCCCCACACCCCCTCCCTGGCTGCCTTACCCCTTCCCCCACACCCCCTCCCTGGCTGCCTTCCTCAACCCCTCTCCCCCCCAAAAAAAACCACAACCACGCTGCAGATGGCTCCTGAAACCGTGTGCTGAGGCAACTACGGTTTTCGCTAAATATCAATAATCCCTTTTTCTTATCTAATGAGGAGAATCATGCAGATGCCACGTGTGCATCAGCCTTGCACTACCACTACCACCACCACCACCACCACCGCCGCCGCCTCTCCCTCCCCCAATCACTGGCCACCGCAACCTCAGCATTACCTTGATTGCCCAGGACAGATGACGTTAGCTGGTGTTCTGCCGGACCAGATGTAACGTCTGCCACACACGTACACACACACACACCCTCCCTGTCAATCACGCCGCTACCACCAACGTCCAGTTACGTCCTCTCATCCCCCACCTCTCCTCAACTAACCTCCTGTCCTTTAGTGACGCAGTACTTCGGAGTGACTCGAACAAATGAACTCGACGAATATTAGTCCTGCTTCATACATAGCCTCGACTACCTACCTACCACTCGAGGTGCTCAAACGCCAATAACAAAACCCTTACTACTTATACAGGTATCCCTCTTCCCTACTGTCCTATTCACGAAGGATATCAGAT